>LPNX011109716.1:200050-247859 GCA_001517045.1 Pseudotsuga menziesii
AAATTCCTTGAATGAAAGAATCCCATGACCTAGGGAGGCCATTCAAAGTAGTCATGACAATCTCTGCATTTTCCACTTCTTCATCAACAGATTCTAATTGTTCCTTGATTTGAGAAACCCTTGTGAAGTATGACTGGATGGTTTTTGCATTCTGAATCTTCACATTCTTCAGCTGGTTCCTCAGGGTCATCTTCCGATTGATGTTCTTTCCTTCAAACAATTTGGTTAGGGCATCAAACATAGATTTAGGTGTCTTGAGAGAGGACACCTGTGGGATAAGATGATCCTTGATAGAATCAGCAATGATCCTCTTTTCCATAACCATCTTCTTCTTATGAAGGGCCTTTTCCTCATCTCCCTCTGGAACTGGAATCTCCTCATGAATATAGGAGTCTAATTCATTCTCTTCCAGGACTAGGGAGATCCTATACTTCCAAGCTCGGAAGTTATCAGCCCCCTCAAGCTTTTCATCAAGCTTGGTATGATGAGACATCTCTAAATAAGAACCTCAAATGGAAATACAAAAGATTTTAGATCTTACCAGGTTCAAGATGTCAAATCTGAAGCTTGAGCTGAAATCCTGCAGAGCTGGTTCAGGAGCAACTAGGGTTTTTCTTTTCTAGAGTTCTGTCCACATGAATGCCCTCAAACTTGTTCCTAACTTCGATTTTGGGGAGGAGAACAATCCAGGCCTGGGCTCACTGAAAAATTCCTCTTCTATGAAAAGCCCTAATTTCCGACCCCAGTGACAGGTCCAAAACTGAAAAACCTCAGAATTGAATTTTGTTTCGACAAAAATATGTGCCCTAGGGAGGAGAGTAATTCCACCTTACTTTTACTAAAAATCTGTGTAGAAAGATCCACAAACAAGGAGGCCCTAGTCTCCACAGCTGCACAGTGTCTTCTTCTCAGGTTAGCTCTGATACCATGTTAGTTTTTCAACATTTAAGCTAGCAGTATGTTAAGATCTTTTCACTGAGAGAATAACAAGCACAACAATAACATAAGCACATCACATGAGACAAGAGACACAAAGAGTTTTGATCGGGGAAACCATAAATGGAGAAAACCCCACAACTTCCTCTAATATAGTATCACCACAAGATGTGAAACCCAAAACAGTAAGATGACCTCCCAACACAGCAATAGCCTTTTGTCTTCTGTCAAGCCAAAGTATTTCCTTCTCCAAAGGTGCGCCACACTTGAGAGAGAAAGTGATGTATGTCACAAGTGATAAATAGAGAGACTCTCTCTCTCTATTTATATTCATCCGTTTGCTTGAATTGCCATTTCACACGTAGGCTCAACCTAATAATTACTACTTGAGCCTACACCTTAATTAGTGTATAATAACTCAAGTGCCCCAAAACTATGGGGACTTACCTAATGACTTGTTTACATTATTAATCCTCCCGATCGAAACATCGGGGTAAGACAACATGACTCAAATGCATAATAGAAACATCCCGGAATAAACATCGGGTTACAATACATGAAATACATAGAAGAATACATTCCGAAGTTACATATACATCAACAAAACCAATAGAGGCTAGCCTGGTTGTGTCCTTGTCCTATTTGATTATGGGAGAGATCCATGGATAGTTCCTATTTCCTTAAGGTAGTCATTCCCAGTGCAGGAGTCGATTATTATCATAAAGAGTATATGCTAGAAAGGGTGCCTACAATTTTCTAGAACGTTTCAATTGCGTAGTTAGTTATTTAGAGAAGCTTCATTCAAGAAACTTTTTATGTGTTTTTTATTATTATTGTTAATCATTTCCATTGTATGAATGATGATCTAAATGAATGATGAGATGCATGTTGTATATAATGATTATGAATGTGGATGGCTTGCATATATATGATCGTATGTATATGAAGTCCCATTATGCATATGGGGATAACCATGTAGGAATATTGTGTGTTGGCATTGTAAGTAAGCTAAGTTGTCACAACATGGTTATCCTACACACTATCTAGAAGCAGTTGTGCATTGTTTCATGCACCGTTTAAATTTTGTGCACAACATTTGTCCATTTGGTAAGATGGTATCCACACATTGCGATGGGAAATGGCATGATATTATTAGGCACAAGATGGTGTGCAGTGAATAACTCAATGCTAGACAATAATGTATTGATATCAAAAGTAGGAAGAGAGAGGAGAAAAAATATCCATCTTGGTCACGACAGGTCACCATGGCCACTAGGGATATGATAGAGTGGTATTAGAGTAGTGGTTTCAAAACTACGACTATGAGTGGAAAAGGAACCCTATGTAGTAATATCAAAATAATTATTAAGATTATTAATGTGTTTGCTAATAGATTTTCTTTCGTGCACAACATTAGCATTAAAAAAGGGTCATTACAACAAAGGAAAGAAGGAATCAAGTAGAGGGAATTGATTTATCTAGTTGAATCATCATCACCGATGATGTGAAATATCCCTATGATCACGTAGAAGATTCTATGGGAGAGAATGCGAGTGGTGGTAACACATAAACAGAGTCTCATAGAAGGAGGGAACAAATTACACCCTTGGATACAGTTGAAAGTATGAGGAGTTTCAATGAAAGGATGACTGAGGCACATGAAGAGAAAAATCAAATCAACACTTCCATACTGTAGAATCTAACATACCTTCAACAAAAATCCAATCTGGGATCAAATCATAATAGTGGTAGTAAGGGTGAAAGGAGTGTAATCAATCACTCTAAAGAAAGGTCGTGACTCTAAGGAAGAAGTGTACATAGAAGGAGAATGATAATTTCTCCATTAGACACCTCGAGAAATATATTGAGTAGAATAGAAAGCTTTTTAGACCATTAAACGTATTCAACCCAAAGGTCTAGGAGGAGGAGGGCTCGTAGAGAGAATTACTATGCAGAATTTAGGAATATAAAGTTTCCCACATTTGACATAGAAAGTAAGTCTGGTCAGGAATATGAAGCACAGATTCTTGGTATGAAGAAATATTTCATGATTTGTGAGTTTTATGGAAATGAGAAGGCTAGGATTACCATCTTTAATATGAATGTAAAATCCTTCAATTTGGTGGATAACGCCTCTGGCAAGTGAAGGGCCTCAAGTAAATCAATATTAAATGGAAGAAGTTTAAAAAAAATTGAAGTAAAAGTATCTTTCTAAAATATCATTTGATAGTAAGAGCAAAGAGTTCCATGAGATGAAGCCGAGACATATAAAAATTAAGGAATATGTGAATAAACTCCTAGAGCTACTACGATATGTGGATTATCTAAGAAATTAGAAGGAAACTGTTTAGATATTGTTAAGTGGGTTTCCCCAAAAATACAGAGACAAAATTGAAATCATGGAGCCCAATACCTTGGATGATTCTATTTTGAAGGCTATGAATCGCAATGAGTAGAGAAAGGAAAAAGTTGAGGAGCATCAAGCAGGAAGAGGAAATCCGAGGGAAATTTTGATCCAAGGAAGAAAGCGTTCACATTTGTACCCTATAGGAACCAACAGAGGAATTTTTGACAAGAGAATCCAACACAAGGAATATTCTAGTACCCTAGGTGAAGCACATGAATTCCCAAAGAACCAATGCAATGTTGGGGATGTGGAGAGAATCACAAGTTGTATGATTTCCCTCATGGGAAGGAACAACTGTGAAGGATAAACAAAATTTAATAACTCATCACCATGGAGGACATGACCAAATCATCTCCTAGAATTTACACAAGTTTAAATGATCATTAGGAAGACCATTAAGTCGTAGTAGTTGAAGTTTGATGTAAGTTTTTCATGTAGTCTATTTCTATCTTAAAAGAACCAGGATCCACTAATATTTACATTCATCCCAATATTGTTGAAGTTTGCGTGCTTAAGAAAATTAAGCATGGAAATTCATGGCTTGTGCAGTTAGCCACATGGATTAAAAGGAAAGTAAGTGAAGTGGTAGAAGGATGTCCATTAACATTGGACGGTTTGTCTAGTGCAAAAAATATGAACATCCTATCGTTGTCATCATATGATATTCTCATTTGCAAGGATTGTCTAGCAAAGCACTATTCCAATCTTGACTATGATAATCAGTATCTTGAATGCATTGATGATGAAGGGAAGCCTTAGGTAGTGAAAGGTGTGCTAAAGAAGCTTTTGATAAGGCAAGTTTCAACGCAACAATTGAGCATATATTTAAAAAATAACTATTAGGTATATATGGTTCATGTATCAACAACTATAGAGGATAAAGGTCCAATGCTTGAAGATTTACCAGTGTTGTCAGATCATATTGATGTGTTTATAGAAGAAATTACAGTGGTACCACCCAAAAGAGATGTGGATTTCACTATCAATCTGGTGCCAGGAACAATCCCAATGTCTAAATCCCCTGATAGAATGAGCACTGCAAAGTTAGTAGAGTTGAAAATGAAACTCCAGGAATTAATGGATAAGCACTATATCGGACCGAGCGTGTCCTCATGGGGTTCTCCAGTGTTGTTCGATAAGAAGAAATATGGAACCTTTCAACTTTGCATTTAGTATAGACAATTCAATAAGGTCATAGTTAATAACAAGTATCCATTTCCTAGGATATATGATCTCTTTGATCAAAACAAGGGAGCCAAAGTATTTTGTAAGATTGACTTGAGGTCAGGGTATATATAGGTCAAAATCAAGGAGGAATATATCCATAAGACGACTTTTAGGATGCAATATGGACACTATGAATTCACTGTTGTGCTATTTGTTTTAACCAATGTGCCAGCTACTTTCATGTGCCTCTTGAATAGTGTGTTCATCCAAAACTTGGATACATTTGTCTTGGTATTCCTATATGACATTCTCATCTATTCCAAGAATGAGTAAGAGAACACATATCATCTTAGAAAGGTACTACAGGTGCTTAGGGTGCATAAGTTGTATTCCAAGATAAAAAAATGTGAGTTCCATAAAAATAAGATTTATTATTTGGGTCATGTTATTTTAGTAGTGTCATATTTTAAAATTTTTATGCTTAATAACAAGAAGAACACTGATAGAATGACAAGCACAACAAGACAAAGAAGACACAAATTTATCCTAGCAAACCCTTATGGGGGGGAAAACCCAACAAATATTCTTCGATATAGAATCCAACCAAGTACAGTGTAAGTCCCCAAGAATAATGTAACATACCCGATATTCCTTAATGTAAATAGAAGAAAAATGGGGTAAATGTTTCCACTATGTCTGTCTCTGGAAAAGTATAAACATGTAATCGTAACATTAACATGATCATTTGTTCATATCAGGAATGATACATTTAATCATATATGTTAAAATCGTTAGTTCAATTATTAGTTAATCCTATTGAACGAATGAAACTACTTTCTATCAAACCGTACCAATTTCCATTAAGGGTCTACCAAATAAAAATGCCTTTGTGCTGATTCATATATACAACGTACAATGGGGTACACTTACTATATTAATTGCCATAGAATCCTTTGTGTAACATACCCAAATCATAAATAAACAAAAAGGAGACTTAATCTTTTGGAAGACCACTTATATCCTTGAGTAGTTACCTTTAGGACTTGTGAGTGATAACAAGGTAAAAATAATATTTTAATGTAATCAATCATCGAAAGTCTATAATCACACGAGACAATATGCTATACCCGAAATACCATACCTTCAGTGTATTAAGGTTAACTATCGCAATCCTTCTTAAGATTTACCTTGTTGTACTACTTATTAGATTACACAAGACCATAATGGACCATTCTAGCTTACAATCCATTTAGGATATCTAACATAATAACACCATCCAATGAATTGATCTTCTTGCATATTTAAGACAATCCGTACTCAACAATTTACGTCATCATTATGAAGTACATAAATATAACCATCAGGAGAACCTAGGATGAAAATCCCTCAAGAACACATAAAATATAGAGTACACATATAATTGAAGAGTACTTCAAGATTGAATAATATAGAGAGTACATTAAGAACACATAAAATTAAAGAGCACATCATGAACACATAAAACCGAGACCAATGTACGTGGTTCACCCAATCCGTGGGCTACGTCCACAAAATTCTCACATCATGTGATTTTTATTATAATAAGAGGTTACAAATCACAACATCATTGTTTCCCTATTCCTTTTGTACTTCTCAGATATTCTCTCACCTAGAGTATTTCCAATCTATTTACTAATAACAATTAGAAATTATTGGTTAAGTAGTTCATTGAGTTGAGGTGGATCGTCCACCAATCCTTTTATGCAACACAACAATGACAAAAGTGTTTATAACCAAGTTTTAAACTTATGGATAGAACCTCCCTTTTTATTCTTTTTTATTGTCCAAACCCTCTCCAACCTAGAAGCAAGATTATTAAAATTTTGATTACCAAGAAAAGAACAAGTTTATAACATAAAGGGGTCATTTTTTCTAGCCTTATTTCTACCCAAACAAGACCATTATCCTCCCCATTTCGAACCAGGCCACACAATGTCAACCACCTACGATTCTATACTAAGGTGTCATAGTTTCGATTTCAATTGAAACCCATAATAGTAAAATACACAAAAAGGCGAATTACTAAGTTTTAGCCCAGGGTACGGTGCATAGCCCTTCCCATGAGTTCCAGCCGCTGCACTCTATATGCACACATAGCCTGCATGCCAAGCCTCAGTCTATGTACTATATAGATACATATTTCATGTGTCAAATCTCAAAAAAATGTGTAACTATGATCTCTTTAGCAATTACATTATAGCTCAGTACAACACGAGAATCACACATTATACATAAAAAAAAATGCGTACCCTGGTTTACAATCCCATAGCTACCCTAGATCCCATACTCCGTGCGTATGTATCTATTCATCAAAAGGGTACAACTAAATCAGTCCTAGGTGTAGAACAGAGACAATCATTGCATGCAAGCAGAGGTTTGTTTGCCCAATATCACAGGGTTGTGATCGGTAGGAAAAGGATTTTCTCCATAGATCCCCATCTAAGGGATCCTCAAATTAGTTAAGGAACTCCAAATGAATACCATGATTCAAACATTCAAGCTGCATATCCCAAGTTAATAATGCATCCTGGAAGTTTCTTTTTCATCTCTGGGAACCTAGTTAAGGTCAAGTATATGTTGTGGAATGAGTTCGATCAGACGGAAAAAACAAAACAAAACGCACTCAATAATGAAATGAGGGTGATTCCATGAAGATGGGTAACACTTTTTGGCCAAATTTGGCGATGAAAACCTGATTTTTTACTCATGTGCTAGATAGAAGCCCTCAAAACGCATATATGCCATGTGAATTTTGACTTGCAGTAAAAAAACAAATTGTAGAATATTATGTTGGCTTCATAGTGATATTTTTTTCAAAATATTTCGATGTCATTTAATGTGTGAATTTTTGCATTTAATGAACTGTGTGACCTTAAAAATTTGAAGAAGCTAATAAGTGGCTCGTGTCCACGTAGAGTAATTCAATCTTGCATTAATAATTTAAAAAAATATATATATATGAGCATGATCTACATAAAATGCAGTGTGATGTGCATATTTTTTTGTTAATTTTTTTCGCATTATACAATTATTTATTATTTTTTGAAAGTGACCACATTTGATTTGAGCATCGTTTTAAACACATATTTGTCCACGTAAAGCAATTTTTTCTATTTTTTCAAAAATTGAAAAACCAAAGATACCCTTTTGAAGAGGACACGTCGATATGTGATGTGTGCATTTTTAAGAATTTTTTGGCTGTGTATTTTTAACTCTACGGATTTTTCTTTGAGCTACTTCGAAGTTGCAGTGTGGTTTTCTAAGTATAAGTTTTAGAAGTAATTAAAAAATAAATTTCATATGAATGCCAAAATGCGTGTATGATACCTCAATGGATAGAAGATTCGTTGGTGAATTTATCGGTATCAACTCCGCTCAGTTATGTGCTAGGAATGGCAGGGTGTACACCTCTGCAAGGCACAGAAAATTTTTCATTTGTTTGAATGTGGGCTAAGTCTATTTTCTTAAGCCCTCGACCAAGGTATTTAAATACCTCGGTCGATGTCTTAACTAAACCTCGACCGAGGGTTTGTAAAGCCCTCGACCGAGGTATTTAAATACCTCGGTCGAGGGCTGAACAAAACCTCGGTCAAGGGCTTGATAAAACCTCGGTCGAGATATTAAGACCTCGATCGAGGGTTTAACAAGCCCTCGACCAAGGTGCGTTTTTCTATTTTTGCCGAAATGCGCTTGCCAAAAAGTGTTACCCAGGTCCGCGGATTCACCCATGAACCAGATCGGATCAATTAGCAGGTTAAAAAACAAACATAGGCTCAAATTCAAAATCGTAGGACCAACATGACCAGTGCCTTTGCAGAGATTTGGATTTCTGCATTCCGTTGGCTCAACACGAGGGCGACAGTGCATCTACAGGAACTTAGATCTCCTTGGATCAAAATCAATTGAACATGTGGAAATGAAAAGACATATAGAAGGTCTCTTTGAATTCTGTTGAAGCAGTCAACTTAAATAAACACAAACTATAGCTGCAATCTAACTCACACATTGCTTTTTGATCAAACTGGGATCAAGAGAGGGAAACGCTTACCCAACACTTTGATTTTAGGTATTTTCTAAATAAAAAATATGGATCACGATATGTATTGCAAAATATTTGGGCCTATTTAACCAGAGATTAAACCCAATACAATATCTAACTGTATACACATCATATGCATGAAGTCAATGTAACCAGATCGCGAGAAGGATTACCAGATCTTGGAATGGAGTCGCACCTGCAATATTGGGCCACAACCCAATCGTTAAGTCCTAGTATTGGCAGTTCGATGATCTTGGGATCCATTGCTACCGCTCTGTAGGGGGTTTTCGTCGGTGGATATCATTTCCTCCTCAACACGCAGAGTTCATTCCCTTATAAAACATAGAGCTCCCTCCTTGAGGCGCAGGGAGTTTTTCCTTAAAAACGTATATATCTTCCTTTAGGAAAGTGTAGATGTTCTCTTCCTTTCCTAAAGGCATATCTCACTCCTACAAAAAGCACAGAGATGAAAAAATGAAATGTAGAGATGAAAAAATGAAACTCAAGGATCGTTGCTCATAGAGAGTGTGGAACTTTTCTCCAGAAAACCTGAGCTTCCTCCCCGAAGGTGCAGATATTTCCCCTTTTTAAAGGAGATATTGATTCCCCACAGCTTGATAACCGTTGGCAAATTTTAATTTGCTCCCCCCCTCTTAGCTAAGCAGGAGCCAAGTGGCGCAACGATTCCTCCGAATGTCTGTAATTTTTGACATATGGCAGTATTTTCTTGCTACGGGAATAATTCCCACTTTTTCCTCCCAGAAATCACACCCTTACATTTCTCATTAATGCAGAAAATATCCATGGCTTGTCCCAAGGGGAATTATCCCATCACTATGTAAGATAATTGTTATGTTATTATGAATATATATATATGCATGCATGCACCTTTATAATCTATGATATAACCCATATAAATACATGACAGTTATATCTTCTGTTATGATTTCACAAGGTACATTATACTTGTTTTTCCACATTTTGCATATAGTTTGTATTTATGCTGGTAATTTATTTCGCATAATCCCTCGGTTCTTGATGCCGTACTTCGTAAGCCATATTGTTTTTCATTTTTCTTTTCTTTAACATAAAATAGATCATAAAGATTCATTACTTTGTTAACCGAGTCACTAGCCTTGTCACGACTTACTTTATCTTAGGTTGGTACCTAAGAGTTTAGGTCGTACAGGGAATCACTAATATTCTCTCATTTATATAGGTTGAGCTAAAATTTTACCATTCCCTTAGTGGAATTTGTCCACCATCATCGTTCTAGTCGCACATGTTTTCCACTCCCCCTTGCGTTTATTAAGGTTCACCTATAGCTCTTGCAGGAGGCTAGGATTTACACTTACGCTTTGTCATTTTTTATCGTGAAATGAGGGAGATATTATTACCTGGATCCCTAACCATTTTCCCTTAGCCCTAGTGGTTTTAGTTTCCCTTCATTAAGTTGTGTCAGTTGTCTTAAGTGTCCTAAGTTTACCACTTATGTAATTAGCTCATATAGATCACAAGGTTTTGTTTCTGGTGGGGCCTTGGCCTTGAGCTCCTCACCAGAACAAGTACACTAAACATTTACTGTTACAAAGTATTTTAGGGGTGTATAAGAGGGATATTACATCCTTCCCCCCTTGAAAATAACACCGTCCTCGGTGTCCACGTTTTCTTTGACCAAATTTCCTTCTTCTCTTGAGTTGTATTTTCTTGATTCCTCTTTTATGTTGTCATCCCCTTAGATCTTTCTTTATCTTCATGAGTCGCTATTGTTACAAACCTGTAGTTTCCTGTAACAAGATCGAGCCTACCCAAAACTTATTTAGTAAAATATGCCAAAATGTTATAATTCAACATAAAACATAAACCATGGATCCCTCTACAATACAACAATTGCAATTTATGGAACATAATACCTCGTTATTTTTCCATGATGAAAAACATAATTACTCATCTTTTTGGGAGAATTTCCAACCTTTGGATGCTTGCCTAGTCTTCAAAATCTCTTTCATTCACGAGTCAATATCATCTATATCACAATTTCTCAATTAGAAACAGGGATAAGTTTAGGGGCGAATTTTATCCCAATGGGCTATTTTTCCATATTTTTCTCCCAAAAAAGATTTGCCATTTTGCATTTTTTGAAGCCCTGTTTCACCCAATTTTGATGGGGTAAACATTTTTCACCCTAAAAATTGCCAAATTATTATATAAACGATATAAAATCCTTGGAAATTAAAATATTTTTGGAAAATATCGCCAATCATTTTATAGTTGGTGTTTTAAGAATTGGTAATATTCGCCAACATTTATACACTTTTAAATAAGTATGGTTCCTTAAAATCATCNTTAAAAACATTAAAATTTCTCACTCCTCCTCTCCTTTGAGGGAGTTTTTCCTACTCGGGTCTTTCTTCTCATTTACAGTCTAATTACTTGGAAAATTAACACATTTTTCGTTCATTATTTTTAAACTCTCCCTTGAGTTCCTTTACTAATTCCCGTGTGGACTTTCGGGCTATATTTGAGGTTACTCTCCCTTTTGACTACTAGTCAAAATTTTTCTCCTCAATGACATCAAACAACGTCCTGTCTTACAGATGTCAAGTTTTTTCCTAGGTCTTTCTATTGATATCATAACTCTTTCATGATTCCCCCTCAAGCCTCCTCGCTTGAGTCTAGGAAAAACAAGGTAGAGTTAGATAATCAATTTTCTTACCACTTCATATGCCTAACACCAATGTGCTCACATGACAATCATTTTCCTAACACCATTGTGCTCCTACAACATATATTCCTAACACCAATGTGCTCACACGACAATCATTTGCCTAACACCATTGTGCTCCCACAGCATAAATATTCCTTATTCGTATGTGATGCTAATTACAAGCTTTGATTATTTGTGACACACACAACTTTGGTGCTTAACATGACTTCACTGTCATTGTCCTGATTCGTGAATCGGCTTCACGACTAATTAAATATAATTCATATCTATCAACAAACAATAATTCCATTAATTTAATCAACATTTCATAAGTCGTAATGATTTGTACCTCTATTATCATTCAGGATTCATACAACCCTGTATATCATCCAAAATAAATTCTTACTCAATTTTGGGCAATTGAGCGCAACGGGTTTACGCAAGTGAATTTATATTCCATAATGTACATGACATCAGTTATAATCCTGGTAAGACCCTGCAATGTTAGTACATAATAATATAATCCACAGTTAATTCTTGGTTCATACAAACCTTGAAATTCGACAACTTATAATAAGTTAAAGTAAAACAACACTAATTCTTAGCTTCATTATTAAGCCAGTGAATATTTCTACTAACAGTTAATTTCGATTGATAGTGTTCTTGGAAAAATCCTGCAATGTTAGCGCATAACATTATTTGAAATTCATTCCTTTATCATTTTCAAAAACTAATAGAAATCAGACATCTTTACTCATTTGTCCTTGGATAGGGACATTCCAACTCTACACAACAATAGTGAGTGGTAAGATGGAAACGTAGGAATCTCAAGTGATATTTAGTTCTATCCGCCCATTAGTACCCTTGGAGGAAACATCATACTCTTTATTGGGCCCCTCTTATACTTTGAGTAACCCTCTGCAAACCATGAATACACACATGTTAAAACTTTCATAAAAAAATAATTGATAATGTTCATCACACGTAATAGTAGGTTTAGAACACCATTTCTCCTAAATCAACCCACGCTTTTCTCAAGAATTTCAACGTTGGTGTAGCACACTTGTAGTCCCACATGTGTCAAAATAGCTGAAATATTTTAGCATGATGGGATTATGATATAATATATTAGATCATGTTACTTACATATGAGTACATAATTTTTCTAGCTTGCCTTTTAATATGAGAATATAATCATAAAAGAGTACACATTGATACTTTCCTTAATATTTGACAATATCAAATTCTTTTCACAAAGTAAAGTAGACACATGATTTTCATTATTTCCTAGTAATCACTATGACCATTTATGCCGTTATATAACTGTTACCATTTATTTATAGGAACCTATGCATTTTTCTTTCCTCATGCACTTATAGCTTGTTACCTATCTAATTGGTGCCTTCTGTTTAAACAGGTTCCTGTTAGTACAAGGATGCCATTTCCATATATATATTTATTGCTAGAGTCATTTTCTAAGAAAGGACTATCTTCCTTAAGGAATCAGGAGCAAAGTTTATAGTCCAACCTTCCATTGAGTGTGTAAACATAAACATGATCCTTACGATAAGATGAAAATTACTCAAACCCTTTGTCGATAACGTAACAACATACCTTTGCAAAGTTACCTCTTTCTATTTTCCTTTTTAGGGCACACTCGAAGGAGTTACTTCCTCTCGTCCATCATTGGCATGCATCCATAAACAAAATCATTGATTGGTTATTTTTTAATCACCTTCATGCTTTCTAACTTCAACTGGAGCCCAAATAGGCCTGAGCGTTGTCAACCTCACTCTGATACCATTTGTAACATACCCGATATTCCTCAATGTAACTCGAAGAAAAATGGGGTAATTTTTTCTTTCCTCTTTTCTAAGTCCATAAAATTCAACTATGTCTGTCTCTGGAAAAGTATAAACATGTAATCGTAACATTAACATGTTCATTTTTTCATATCAGGAACGATACATTTAATCATATATGTTAAAATCGTTAGTTCATTTATGAGTTAATCCTATTGAATGAATGAAACTACTTTCTATCAAACCATACCAATTTCCATTAAGGGTCTACCAAATAAAATCGCCTTTGTGATGATTCATATATACAATGTACAATGGGGTACACTTACTATATTAATTTCCACATAATCCTTTGCGTAATATACCCAAATCAGAAATAAACAAAAAGGAGACTTTATCTTTTGGAAGACCACTTATATCCTTGAGTAGTTACCTTTAGGACTTGTGAGTGATAACAAGGTAAAAATAAGATTTTAATGTAATCAATCACCGAAAGTCGATAATCACATGAGACAATATGCTATACCCGAAATACCATACCTTCCGTGTGTTAAGGTCAACTATCGCAATCCTTCTTAAGATTTACCTTGTTGTACTACTTATTAGATTACACAAGACCATAATTGACCATTCTAGCTTACAATCCATTTAGGCTATATAACATAATAACACCATCCAATGAATTGATCATCTTGCGTATTTAAGACAATCCATACTCAACAATTTACATCATCATTATGAACTACATAAATATAACCATCACGAGAACCTAGAATGAAAATCCCTCAAGAACACATAAAATACAAAGTACACATAAAATTGAAGAGTACGTCAAGATCGAATAATATAGAGAGTACATTAAGAACACATAAAATTAAAGAGCACATTATGAACACATAAAACCGAGACCAATGTATGTGGTTCACCTAATCTGTGGGCTATGTCCACAAAATTCTCACATCATGTGATTTTTATTATAATAAGAGGTTACAAATCACAACATAATTGTTTCCCTATTCCTTTTGTTCTCCTTAGATATTCTCTCACCTAGAGTATTTCCAATCTATTTACTAATAACAATTAGAAATTATTGGTTAAGTAGTTCATTGAGTTGAGGTGGAGTATCCACCAATCCTTTTATGCAACATAACGATGACAAAATTGTTTATAACCAAGTTTTAAACTTACGGCTAGAACCTCCCTTTTTATTCTTTTTTATTGTCCAAACCCTCGCCAACCTAGAAGCAAGGTTATCAAAATTTTGATTACCAAGAAAAACACAAATTTATAACACAAAGGGGTCATTTTTCCCAACCTTATTTCTACCCAAACAAGACCATTATCCTCCCCATTTTGAACCAGGCCACACATTGTCAACCCACCTACGATTCTATACTAAGGTATCATAGTTTCAATTTAGATTGAAATCAATAATAGTAAAATACACAAAAAGGTGAATTAGTAAGTTTCAGTCTAGGGCACGGTGCATAGCCCTTCCCATGAGTTCTAGCCGATGCGCTCTATATGCATGCATAGCCTGAATACCAAGCCTCAGTCTATGTACTGTATACATACATATTTCATGTGCCAAATCTCAAAAAAATGTGTAACTATGAGCTCTTTAGCCATTACGTTATAGCTCAGTACAGCACGAGAATCACACATTATACATAAAAAAATGTGCACCTTGGTTTACAATCCCATAGCTACCCCAAATCCCATACTCCGTGCGTATGTATCTATTCATCGAAAGGGTACAACTAAATCAGTCCTAGGTGTAGAACAGAGACAATAATTGCATGCAGGCAGAGGTTTGTTTGCCCAATATCACAAGGTCATGATCGGTAGGAAAATGATTTGCTCTAGAGATCCCCATCTATGGGATATTAAAATCAGTTAAGGAACTCCAAACGGATACCAGGATTCGAACATTCAAGTTGTAGATCCCAAGTTAATAACGCATGTTGGAAGTTTCTTTTTCATCCCTGAAACCCTAGTTAAGGTCAATTATATGCTGGGGAATGAGTTCAGTCAGATGAAAAAAAAAGAACTCAAAAATAAAATGCACTAGACTGAATCAATTAGAAGGTAAAAAAAAAACATAGGCTCAGATTCAAAATCGTAGGACCAACATGGCCAACGCCTTTGCAAAGATTTGGATTTCTGTGTTCTGCTGGCTCAACATGGGGATGACACTACATCTACAGGCACTTAGATCTCCTTGGATCAAAACCAATCAAACAGGTGGAAATGCAAAGACATATAGAAGGTCTCTTCGAATTCTGTTGAAGCAGTCAGCTAAAATAAACACAAATTATAGCTGCAATCTAACTCACACATTACTTTTTTATCAAACCGGGATCAGGAGAGGGAAACGCTTATCGAACAATTTGATTTTAGGTATTTTCTAAATAAAAAATATGGATCATGATATGTATTACAAAATATTTGGGCCTATTTAACTAGAGCTTAAACCCAATACAAGATATAACTGTATACACATCATATGCATGAAGTTAATGTAACCAAATCACGAGAAGGATTACCAGATCTTGGAATGGAGTCGTACCTGCAATATTGGGTCACAACCCAATCGTTAAGTCCTGGTATTGGCTGTTTGACAATCATGGGATCCATTGCTACCGCTCTGTAGGGGGTTTTCGCTGGTGGATATCTTTTCCTCCCCAACATGCAGAGTTCATTCCCTTATAAAACATAGAGCTCCCTCCTTGAGGCGCAGGGTGTTTTTCCTTAAAAATGCGGAGATCTTCCTTCAGGAAAGCACATATGTTCTATTCCTTTCCTAAGGGCATAGCTCACTCCTCAAAAAAATGCAGAGATGAAAAAACAAAATGAAGAGATGAAAAAACGAAACTCAAGGATCGTTGCTCATAGAGAATGCGGAACTTTTCCCCAAAAAACCCAAGCTTCCTCCCCAAAGGTGCAGATATTTCCCCTTTTTAAAGGCAGAGATTGATTCCCCATGGCTTGATAACCATTGGAAAATTTTAATTTGCTTCCCCTTTCTTAGCTAACCAGGAGCCAAGTGGGGCAACGATTCCACCGAATGTCTGTAATTTTTGACATATGACAGTATTTTCTTGTTACAGGAATAATTCCCACTTTTTCCTCCCGGAAATAGTGCCCTTACATTTATCATTAATGCACGAAATCTCCATTGCTTGTCCCAAGTGTTAAATTCTTCATATGCTTAGCTAAGACATCAATATTTCATTACGTTTTCATAACAAAAGCATATAAACAGGATCACTGAAAGATAGACAAGCACAACCATACAAAAGGAACACAAAGATTTATCCTAGGAAAACCCTAAAGGGAAAAACCCAGCAAAATATTCCTCAATATAGATGCCCCAAAAGATAAAAGCCTAAAACCAGCAAGGAGATCAAAGCCTGATCCTCCTCCTTATCCAGCTACTTCTCTTCTCCACTATTGCGCTACACAAGTGAGAATGTGTGTTCCAAATGAGGAGCACCACACCTCTATTTATATTCATCCGTTCACTTTAATTAACTCATCCGACATGTAGGCTCGAGTTAATCATGTAGGCTCAAGTAACCACACTGGGGTACTAATGACCCACCTTTACAATTAGAGGGGACCCATCAGGGACGACAAAAGATACATATAGAATATTCTTTGAAGTTACAATATTTCAACACTCCCCCTTAACGAGAAGGGTATTCTACAACAACAACAACAATAGTAGGAGAGGACATCATCAACATCATCAGGGTAACACATCTATAAATCATTGGAAGCTTTTCAACATCATATAGTCTTCGTCTTCAATTTTCAACGACAACAACTCTTTGATTAGCATCAACATCTTTTGACCTTTTGATCAGCAACATCTTCAACACTTTGACCTTTTGATCAGCAACACCTTCAGCAACATCTTCAGCAAAATCTTCGGCACTTTGACCTTTCAAACAGCAACATCTTCAGCACTTAGACCTTTCAATCAGCAGTAACATCTTCAGCACTTTGACCTTTCGATCAGCAACATCTTCAGCATTTTGACCTTTCGATCAACAACAATATCTTCAACATTTTGATCAGCAACATCTTCAGCACTTTGATCTTTCGATCAGCAACAACATCTTCAACATTTCGATCAGCAACATCTTCAGTACTTTGATCTTTCGATCGACAACCTGATCGGTAACATCGTGATCAGCACCATAATCAGACTTCAATTCTCGAACAACATCATCATCATCATATTCTGATCTTTTGATCAGTATGTCGTTATCATCACATACTGATCATTTGATCAGTATGTTATCATCATCATACTTTGATCTTTTGATCAATACATCATCATCGTCATACTCTGATCTTTCGATCAGTACATCATCATCATCACACTCTGATCTTTCGATCAATACATCGTAATCATCACCATACTCTGATATTTCGATCAGTATATCATCATCATACACTGATCTTTCGATCAGTACGTCATCATCATCATAAAAACATCATCATCATGAAAACATCATTATCATCAAAACATCAACATCATCAAAACATCAACATGATCCTTCCTTTCGGAATTACGGGATTTAGGTCTTTACGGAGTTACCAATGATCCTTCCTTTCGGAATTATGGGATTTAGGTCTTTACGGAGTTACTAACGATCCTTCCTTTCGGAATTACAGGATTTAGGTCTTTACGGAGTTACTAACGATCCTTCCTTTCGGAATTACGGGATCAAGACATTTGTGGAACTCAGACAATCCTTCCTATTGGAATTACGGGATCAACACATCTGTGGAACTCAGACAATCCTTCCTATTGGAATTACGGTATCAATTCAATGATCCTTCCTTTCGGAATTACAGGATTTAGGTCTTTACGGAGTTACTAACGATCCTTCCTTTCGGAATTACGGGATCAACACAGATGTGGAACTCAGACAATCCTTTCTATTGGAATTACGGGATCAACACATCTGTGGAACTTAGACAATCCTTCCTATTGGAATTACGGGATCAATTCAATGATCCTTCCTTTCAGAATTACGGGATTTAGGTCTTTACGGAGTTACTAACGATCCTTCCTTTCAGAATTACGGGATCAACACAGATGTGGAACTCAGACAATCCTTCCTCTAGGAAATACGGGATCAACACATCTGTGGAACTCAAACAATCCTTCCTATTGGAATTACGGGATCAATTCAATGATCCTTCCTTTCGGGATTACGGGATTTAGGTCTTTACGGAGTTACTAACGATCCTTCCTTTTGGAATTACGGGATCAACACAGATGTGGAACTAAGACAATCCTTCCTCTAGGAATTACGGGATCAACACATGTTCTCAAGTACCAAAGTCACCGGATCCGTTCTGAACCAAAGTTCAAGGATGATAGAATCCTACCACATTCACAGGGACCGAGATCTCCGGATACATTTTGAACCGAGGTTTAGGGATGATGCAATCCACCACTTTCACGAGGGCCGAGACCTCCTGATACATTTTGAACCAAGGTTCAGGGATGATGCAATCCACCACTTTCATGGGGGCTGAGACCTCCAGATACATTTTGAACCGAAGTTCAGGGATGATGCAATCCTACCACTTTCATGGGGGCCGAGACCTCCGGATACATTTTGAACCAAGGTTCAGGGATGATGCAATCCACCACTTTCATGGAGGCCGAGACCTCTGGCTACATTTTGAACTGAATTTCAGGGATGATGCAATCCTACCACATTCACGGGGGCCGACACCTCCAGATACATTTTGAACCGAAGTTCAAGGATGATGCAATCCCACCACATTCACGAAGACCAAAGTCACCGGATCTATTTTGGACAGATGTCCCAGGATGATACAATCCCTCTTCATTCTCGAGGACCGAGGTCACCGGATCACTTTTGGACAGATGTCTCGGGATGATACAATCCCTCTTCATTCTCTAGGACCGAGGTCTCTGGATCACTTTAGGGCATGTACCCAGGGATGATACAATCCCACTGCAACATCACTACTCCCCCTTTCTAGGAAGGTCTTTTCGAACAACACCAAGCTTGTCTCGAAAGTGTTCGAACTTTACTCAAGACAGAGGCTTCATCAGTACATCATCATTCAAACCATCATCATCTACATCTTCAGTATGTGAATACTGAACTATCACCATATGTATCTCCAGTATGTGAATACTGAAAGCATAATCGTCTATATCTTCAGTATAGAAATACTGAAAGAATCATCATCTCTATATTCAGTATATAAATAAAGAATCATCATCATCTGCATCTACAGTATGTAAATACTGAAACATCATCTATATCTTATCTCGTATGTAGAAATACCAAATTTTTATGTGTTACAATCGGAACACAGGGTTCTATGTTATCACAAATCTGGTTATCACATAGAATCATTGTAGTGTCCATCTTTAGGTCAAATAGACTTGATATTAGCTTCCGAAGCCATATGACTTCACAACTTAGTAGAGCAATCTGCTATGTATTTTGCTTCAACCGTGCTATGAGAAACACTGGACTGTTTCCTGCTAAACCATGAACTCATAGTAGACCCCAAACAAAAGCATCTACCTAATGTGCTTTTCCTGTCTGAGATACTTCCATCCCAATCTGCATCTGTGTAGCCATACAATCTATACTCATGGCTACCATCATAGTATATACCAAAGTCTATAGTCCCTTTCAGATATCTCATCACATGTTTTGCGGTTACTAAGTGAACCCGTCTTGGTTGAACAAGATATTGACTTAAGGTGTTCACAGCAAAACAAATGTCTGGTCTAGAATTTGATAAGTACATTAATGACCCAATGATCTGTCTGTAATGAGTCACATCCACTAACTCTGATGAGTCATTAGCTAACAGCTTTAGGTTGGAGTCCATGGGTGTGGCCATGACTTTGCATTCCAACATATCAAATCTTTTCAAACTTTGCACTGCATACTTTCCCTGATTGAGAAAGATTCCTTCATATTTTCGGACCTAGGAAATAAAGTATTAGACCAAGGTCTAAATTCTTCAGTGGACTTCTTCTTGCATTCTACAATTCGTTTCTCATTCCCTATCAGAAATAGGTCATGCACATATAATAACAGGATGACAGGTTCATCTTCTACAACCTTGAGATAAAGGTTAGGATCGACTTTACTCTTGGCAAATCCCATGCTCATCAGGAAACTATCTATTCTTCCATACCAAGCTCTGCGAGCTTGCTTCATACCATAGAGGGCCTTCTTCAAATTGCATAAGTGAGTCCATCTGTCTTCAACTTCAAATCCTTGTGACTATTTGATGTAAAACTCTTCCTCAATCATACCATTAAGGAAGGCTTGTCTTTACTTCATCATGGAAGAAACTACCATGATAGTTCTGAAGAAATTATACCTTGCTTCTTGGAGTAAGTGTCTCTTTAGAATTAATTCCCTCTTTCTGAGAGAAGCCACAAGTCTTTCCTTACTTCTATCAGGAGCATATTTTATCTTACTGATCCATTTGGAAGATACCACATTCTTGCTTTCTGGTTTGAGTATTATATCCCAAACATCATTCTAGTATTATTTCATCATAACATCTTTCATGAGTTCATCTTGTCAGGTCATCAACATATCCTAGTCTTCTGCATTCAATCTTGAAGGTTGGAACCCACTTTACTCTTAGTAAGGTCTCGATCCATCAGGAAGTTGTCCATCATGTCGTACCATGTTGAACTCATATATCTTCTGTAGTCACTCCCCTTGAAGTGAAGTATCATCTTCCCTCTTCATTCTGTATAGGTGGTTCTATGCTTGACATATACTTGTCGATAGAGTATGTCATGTCATAGTCTATTCTTTCAAAGGCAACTCACAAACTCTGCTTTGTACACTTGTTCTTGTAGATCCATATGGAAGATACTATGTACTTCCATTTATGTCTCAAAATCATATCGTATACATCATTCCTCATGATCAACTGTTATTCTTTTATCATAGCATTATTTTCTTCATCTTGAGTTATCTCTCATACCCATGGTGGTATTCATCCTTCGAGGTGGATCTACCACTCTCTGAAGCTCTTTCTTCCGTCATGGTGTCTCTGACCCTGGGAGCTTCAGATTCATGTTCATTGGAGTGAATCTTGAATTGTCATCACTTGTTCTTTAGAACAAGTCTCATCCTTCTTTTCTTGTAGGAGGTTGTACAGGACCTTTCCATGACATCATTGAGATTGTGCACTAATCCAATATGTCAGCAAAGAGGTTTGATAAGTAGCAATGGAGAGTTGTATGGCACCATGATCTACTTACCCATCACAAGCATATTAGTATTATACAATCATTAATGCAAACAATCTATCATGCATAATACATCAACTAAATATAATCAAATGCATAATAAAACAATATCATGCAAATACAATTGAATACTTATCTTTTATTCGTTTCATGGGTAGACTCCTTCTTGATCCTTCTACTTCATCATCTTCTTCATTCATGACATCATCATTTCTTATCCAAATGATAATATTGATAAGAGGTTCTTCAATAATTGAGTTCTTCACATTACTCATTGCTTGAGGGATCTTCTTTTAATGGTGAGAGCTTGATCTTCAATTGCTCCCACCTTCTTCTTCTCTTCTTATGAGTCGAGATTCTTCTTCTTCCCAGAGTCTGTTGAAAGTAATTACTTCCTTCTGGCACACATTCCTTGAATGAATGAATTCTATGATCCTAGGAGACCATTCAAGGTGGCTATCACCGCTTCTGCATTCTCCAATTCTTCTTCTACCGCTTCAAGATGTTCTGCATTCTGGATCTTCACATTCTTCAACTGTTTTCTCAAATCCATCTTCTGATTAATGTTCTTATCTTCAAATATCTTGATCAAGGAATCAAACATCTTTGGTGTCTTTAGGGAAGACACTTGTGGTACAAGTTGATCCGTGATTGAATCAACAATGATCTTCTTGGCCTTGATCAAGTTCTTCTTGTGTAAGGCTTTGAGCCTCATCTCCTTTTGGAACTAGAACCTCTCTACTCATGAAGGTGTCCAATTCATTTTCTTCAAAGAGATCAAATGATTCCATGCTTGGAATTTGTCAACTTCACCAAGCTTATCATCAAGCTAATGTGATATATCACTTTGAAATGAGAACCTCAAATGCAAATAACAAAGGATTAGATCTTACCGATTTGAGGTATCCGTCCTAGTTCCGGAGCTGGCTGATCTAGGGTTTGCCACATAAACCCTAATTTTCAAAACTTGGAATATTTCAGATCCTATTGGATAGAAATATATATCTATTCAAATGGATTTGTCCAAAGTACTCCTTTTCTGAAAACAGTGGAGGGAAGCTCCCGGAACAGGAAGCCCTAGTTTTCCAATTTCTTCTACAGAAATGCCTGTCACTGTTTCTATGATATCTCTGAAATTAATGCTCTTTTGTGTCTGAAATTTCACACTTAGGTAACCTCACATTTCCCTGATCCAACACCATAGGTTTCATCAGAATTGGTTTCACCAATTGGGATTTATGATCATTTTCCCAAGGTTCCTTGTTATAGGACTGTTCCGAACAGTGAAGTTGTTTGGATTGCCACGTGTCACTGTTTCATATTATAAGTATTCAGTTCAGACCATGAGAAATAAAGTCACTTCCATTTTTGGAACATCTTCAGGAATTCCATTTGGACCTCTGTAGCCCAATATATTGCAATTCTCCCCAGGTGTCTTGTTTAGGGATGAATGAACCCTAACTTGGAGGGATCATATATCCTAGAATATAGCGAATCTAAGGATGAATTTTGTACAACGTGTACATAAGGATTTTATCTTCCGTCTCTGCAATTTTCATCTCCTGAACCTTCGCCAATCTCAGGATATAGCGAATGTACCAAAACTTAGCAGTTTTAGTATTTAGGGTTTTTCTAGCTCGGGGTCAAACTAGGGTTTGACTTTCCCGGAGTTTCACCCAACCAAAAATATTGATCCAAGTCTCTAAAATTCAATTTTGATGAGGAGAGAAATCTTATGCTGAGCTCACTCAAAAATTCTTCTTCTGCAAGAAGCCCTAATTTCCCGCATCGAAAACTGAAAATGCTCAAAATCGAATTCTACTTCGACAAAAAGATGCACCCTTCAATGGAGAGTCAGCCTAGCCTTCTTTTGCTGATTGATTTTGGAGTGAGAACCAAAAAGTAAGAAGCCCTAGATTTTGTAGCTGCACAATGCCTTCTTTTAGGGTGCCTCTGATACCATGTTAAATTTTTCATATGTTTAGCTAAGACATCAATATTTTATTACATTTTCATAACAAAAGCATATAAACAGGATCACTGAAAGATAGACAAGCATAACCATACAAAAGGAACACAAATATTTATCCTGGGAAAACCCTAAAGGGAAAAACCCAGCAAAAGCTTCCTCAATATAGATGCCCCAAAAGATAAAATATAAAACCAGCAAGGAGATCAAAGCCTGATCCTCCTCCTTCTCCAGCTACTTCTCTTCTCCACTAATGCACTACACAAGTGAGAATGTGTGTTCCAAATGAGGAGCACCACACCTCTATTTATATTCATCTGTTCACTTTAATTAACTCATCCAACATGTAGGCTCGAGTTAATCATGTAGGCTCGAGTTACACATGTAGGCTCAAGTAACCACACTGGGGTGCTAATGCCCCACCTTTACAATTAGAGGGGACCCATCGGGGACCACAAAAGATACATATAGAATATTCTTCGAAGTTACAATATTTCAACACCAAGGGGAATTATCCCACCACTGTGTAAGATAATTGTTATGTTATTATGAATATATATATATATTTGCATTCACCTTTATAATCTATGATATAACCCATATAAATACATATATGATAGTTATATCTTCTGTCATGATTTCACAACGTACATTATACTTGTTTTTCCACATTTTGTGTATAGTTTGTATTTATGTTGGTAAGTTATTTTGCATAATCCCTCGGTTCTTGATGTCATATTTCGTAAGACATCCTCTTTTTCATTTTTCTTTTGTTTAACACAAAATAGATCATAAAGATTCATTACTTTGTTAACCGAGTCACTAGCCTTGCCATGACTTACTTTATCTTAGGTCAATACCTAAGAGTTTAGGTCGTATAGGGAATCGCTAATCTTCTCTCAGTTATCTAGGTTCGACTAAACTTTTACCATTCCCTTAGTGGAATTCATCCACCATCATTGTTCTAGTCGCACATGTTTTCCACTCCCCCTTACATTTATTAAAATTCACCTATAACTCTTGCAGGAAACTAGGATTTACACTTACACTTTGTCATTTTTTATCATGAAATGGGGGAGATATTATTACTTTGATCCCTAACCATTTTCCGTTAGCCCTAGTGGGTTTAGATTCCCATTGTTAAGTTCCGTCAGTTGTCTTAAGTGTCCTAAGTTTACCACTTAGGTAATTAGCTCATATAGATCACAAGGTTTTGTTTCTGGTGGGGCCTTGGCCTTGAGGCCCTCACCGGAACAGATACGCTAAACATTTACTGTTACAAATTATTTTAGTGGTGTATAAGAGGGATATTACAAATAAGATATACTGCTTCTTCTCTTCTAGATGGACTCTTCTCTCTCTATCTCTAAAAAAAATTCTTGATTTGTCAGTATGTCCAAATGAGAAGGGTTCCTCATATATATATACAAATCAAATGGGAATTCTAACAACCCAACGAGTCCAACTTCATCTCTCCAATAGGGTCTAATTTCCTTAGGAGACACAAAAATAATATTTAACGATTCTTTTGTGGGTATTATTGACCTGACTTACAACAAAGGCTTAACCTTAATACTTTTACATGATCACATACATCAAGGACACTTCCAATAGAAGGAATAACATCTCCAGAAAGGGGGGATACAATAATACAATAGAATATCTTCCACAGTTACATTATTTCAACACTCCCTCTTAACAAGGAAGGTATTCGACATCAACAACAACAATAACAACAACTGACTGGTGGATCTATATATCATAGGAAGTTTTGTAACAAAAACATCATAAGTCTTGAACAACAACATCATCATCATCATCAACATATAAATGTTGGAGTAACATCATCATCAAAAACATAAAAATGTTGGAGCAACATCATCATCAACAACATAGAAATATTCTAACAACATCATCATCAATACAGAGTGGTAGAAAATATGAAGCAACATCACGGTGGGCACTATGATAGGCCCAACCGGCCTTGTTTGGATTACTAATCCTTTCAGACCAAACAATCCTAGCCAAACATACCAATCTACTTTGGGATCAAACAAGCCTTGTATGGATTACTAATTCTTTTGGACCAACCAAGCCTAGATAGACATACCCATCCCCCTAGGATCAAACAAGCCCTATCAACACTAATATACCAATAAATTTGACATGCCAATCCTAGATTGGGATGCCGCACCACTACAAAAGGAACCACATCATCATCATCATCACTCCCTCTTTCAAGGGATGTCCTTTCAGAATACGTCAAGCTTGTCTCGAAAGTATTCAAAATTTACATAATATAGAGGCTTAGTCAATACATCAACAAGTTGTTCCTTTGTAGGAACATATTGGAGTTGTATAGCTCCCTTCTGCACCATATCCCGAATGTAGTGGTACTTTATCTCTATGTTTTATGACTTGTCATGAAACACCAGGTTCTTTGTCAGCTTGATACAACTCTGATTACCACAATAGATATCAATCACATCCATCTCTGCATGAAACAATCATGTCAACAACTTGTGAATCCAAACTACTTCGCTACGGGATGAACATGCTGCAATGTATTCGACCTTTGTTGTACTGAGGGAACCACAGGTTTTCTTTCTGCTAATCCATGATATCACACCTGAGGATATATGTTAGGATATTTAAATTCTATGTTCATTGCCCTTATTCCTAAATCAAACAAGCCAAAGAATTTTAGTGAATTCACACCTATCTCTTTATGTAACTTGGCTTATAAAATTGTTACAAAGATCATTTTAAATAGATTAAGACCAAAACTTGTTGAAATGAGGTCTAAGGAATAGTTTATTTTTGGGAAACATGCATATTTTGGATGATGTGGGTATCACATGGGAAGTGATACACTCTATTGAAGTTAAGAACATGGATGTTATGCTTCTGAAGATGGACCTTGTAAAGGCTTATGATAGGGTCAATTGGGAATTTTTAAGGCTAATACTTCTTCAAATTGGGTTTCCAATATCAGTAACAAATTGGATTATGTCATGTATCTGCTCAGTGCAATTTGTTTTTCTCGTGAATGTCTCTCCTACTATTTTTTTCAAAACTTCTAGAGGACTTCGTCAAGGTTTTCCTGTTATATTTTCTTAAGATCTGATTAGATTATCTAGGATCTTTATCTGAAAGAATAACAAGTACAACAAAATGAATAAGATATAAAATATACACAAGACACAAATATTTTCATCAGGGAAACCATAAATGAGAAAACCGCACAAACTTCTTCAGAATAGTAAGATGTCAAAAGCAGTAATAAGAAATGTTCAACAACTATCTTTCTCTCCTCCTTTGACTATCTCTCTCTCTCTCATGCACCTTAGAGAGTGTGTGAGGTGTGTATAAATGAGGGAGAATGCCTCCCTATTTATACCCTTTCAAGTCACTGACCAAATATAAGACTCAAGCCTACATGTCATCTCACATGGGGCCCACTTCTCCTAGAGAGAACACAATTACATATTACTTGATGTTACACTAGGGACTATTTCCCCGACTTACAATGGAGTTTTTACCTCACTGTATAGACACAATTTATATATCCCGTAAAGAGGTAACACACATCCCCAATGGGGGTACAACAACATACAATGATAATATACATCATAATATCTTCCGAAGTTACAAATACATCAACACTCCCTCTTAACTAGGAAGGTATTCTCTCTCTACACAATCATCAACAAATATGGCCAGGTCTTCAATACATCATCATCATCACAGATTCATAGAGTCTTCATTATAGTTGCTGCCATCATCTTCTTGTAATTTGATCATCATCCCATACTATTTGTCATCATAAGTTTCTATAGTGCCAGCCCTTTTTCATGATGGATGTAGGCCTAGCCCTCTGCCAGGTCTTCATTTACAGTGCTAACCCTTTTTCATGCTGGATGTAGGCCTATTCCTCTGTCAGGTCTTCATCATCTCTACGAGCAAGCCATCAAGTAGGTACATCTTAGGACTTATTATATGCCTCTTGCAAAACCTGCAAGATCTCCCAGGACTGATTCTATGCCACTGCAAAACCTGAAGGAGCATCCCACAACTAATTACATGCCTTGCAATACTTGTGTACCCTACTATTACCTCATCATTTTCAGATCATCTCATCGTCACACAGAGTACAAACCAGATACACATAACACAACACTTACATCAATGACCATGGAAGTCCCAATACACCACCATGTCGAAAAGGCTCAGAACTTACATCATGACCATGGGAGGACCAACCTGCCACCATGTCAGAAAGGCTCTTAGTACTTACATCACGACCATGGGAGTGCCAACGTGCCACCATGTAGGAAAGGCTCTGCACTTACATCACGACCATGGGAGGCATATCCTACCACCATGTCAGAAAGGATCTGCACTTACATCACGACCATGGGAAGCCTAGCCTGCCACCATATTAGAAAGGCTCATGTGTATCTGTGTCTTCTAGACTTATCACTTCCCCTTAGCGGGAAACTCAATCTGAAGTACACCAAGATTCTCCCTAAAGTATTCAAACTTCATTCTGGCCATTTCTAGCATAGAATCACATCAGGACTGATTATGTCCAAGGAGAACATGTGAGCTTCGTTGGGACTGATTACATCCGAGGACAACCTACAGGGATGATTACATTTGAGAAACCTACAAGCTTCACCAAGATTTTATTCTCAAACAACCTATCTCATCAGCTATGCTAGAACTCATCACACCCTCTTTTGAGAGATCTCAACCTGGATCAAATATTGGAGCTTCACTACTCCTCTTTGCATCATACAAAATTGCAAGTCAGGTCAATCAAATAAAATAGTATCTTTCAAAAGAAACATACTACCTCACAAATATCCGAGCAAGTGGCAACATATTTTTCCTCGGCTATACTTAGCTCCATGTAGGACTGTATCCTGCCAAACCAGTAGCCCATAATGGATCTCAAACTGAAGAAGTGACCCAAGGTGCTCTTCTTCTCAGCGGCACTACTAGTTTGAATCAACATAACCATGCAAGTTAGTCTTCTGATTCATATCATACTTGAGCCCATACTCAATTGTACTGTTCATGTACTCACTGCATGCTTTGCAACCAGGTGAGCATGTCTAGGATCCATTAGGAACTAGCTCATGTCATTCACGAAAAATCATGTGTCTAGTCTTGTATTCGTCAAATACATCAATGAATAAATCATCTGATGATACATCGTGTCATCAACCATCTCTCCTGAAGCATCACTTAATAGCTTCAAGTTTGATGCCATAGGTTTGGCCATGGCCTTGCAGTCCATCATCCCAAACCTCTTCAGGATCTCCACTACATACTTCCCTTGTCCAAGGGATATTTCTTCCACAATCTGCCACACCTCCATGCCTAGAAAGTAGCACATCATACCCAAGTCCTTCATCTTGAACTTGGCAGCAAGTATCCTTCTTTCATGTTTAATGAGTTCTTCTTTTCCTGTCAAGAACATGTCATCAATATATAATAGGACCATCACTAGTCTTCCTCGTTTAACCTTGAATTAAAGGTTGGAATTTGCTTTACTCTCAGTAAAGCCTAGATCCATCATTAATTCGTCCATATTGTCATACCATGTCGAACCTCATGATCTTCCACAGTCACTTCCTCTGAAGTGGAGCATCATTCTCCCTCTACCTTTCATACTCTATGTATTGAAACATTCTGTAATGGAGTGACAAGTAGATTCCTCTTCTAATAATATTCTCTATATCCATCTAGGGTTACTATATACCAAGATCCTCTATCTTGAACTTTGTTTGAAAATTTTTTCTCACACCCATCTGTGAGCTTGTCATCCTCTATAGGCTTTCATCTTCAACCTTGTATAAAATGTTAAGATCTTCATCACTCTAGGTGATCTTCAAGATCCTTATGTAACTATATGTTCTATCCCATGGGTGCCTTCTAAGCTCGTATAAGGCCTTCTTTAATTTGCACACATGATCCTGCATGTCATGTGTCTCAACTACCACTGGCTGCTCTATGAATACTTGACTCGTCACTGGTGCAAATGTCTCTTCGTAGTTTATTCCTTCTTTCTATGAGAAGCCTCATGCTACGAATCTTGCCTTATATCCTATGATGTTGGAATATATTGCATGTTGGATCTTGTAGATCCATATGGAAGACACTATGGACTGCATCCTAGACATCATTCTTCTTGAATTGGTACTCTTTGATCATAGTCTCCTTCCCTTTCTTCTTATATACTTCTTCATAGATGGAAGGCTCTGCATCAATGATGTCGCTCAATAGTGTCACATAACTAGAGTGTGTCTGGGGCCTATTTCTTTCTTTGGAAGTATCGTCATACTATTCTTCATCTTGGATTATTTCTCATGCTCAAGGTGGTCTTCATCTCTTGAGGTGGATCTACCATTCTCTTTATATTCTTCTGAAGCTCTTTCTTTTGCTATGGTGTCTTTGACCCAGGAAGCTTCAGGTTCCTCTTCTGAACTATCGTTACTTGTTCTTTGGAATGATCTACAAGTCAAGTTAATTTGCGTGATTAGAAACATATCATAATTTCCAAATCATATTAATAGTGACAAATATATGTCACAAATGCATGCGACTATTTTAGCCAATGCTACAACATTCATCCATATCATGTATACATACAATAACTTCTAGATGCATTACACCCTAATGTTATTAAGAGTGTGTACTACTCCTAATATGCCAGCAAGAGGTTTCAATCTAGATAAGTAGTAATGGAATGTTGTACAACATCATTGACTTCTTAACCATCATGTGCAATTCAGTAGTATAAATGTAAATAATCAAACATGCATAACACATCAACTGAATATAAACCAATGCATAACCAAATAATATCTGGAAATGACAATTGAATACTTATATTTATTTGTTTCATGGGTAGACTCCTTCTTGAGCCTTTAGCTTCATCACCTTCTTTGTTCATAACAACATTTCTTATCCAAATGATAAGATGGATAATAGATTCTTCAAGAATTGAGTCCTTCATATTCCTCATCGCTTAAGGGATCTTCTTTGAATCGTGAGAGCTTGATCTTCAATTTCTCCCATCTTATTTTCTCTTATTATGAGTCGAGATTCTTCTTATGTGTCTTCCCAGAGTCTGCTGAAGGTAATCACTTCCTTCTGGCACACATTACTTGAATGAATGAATCACACGATCTTGGGAGGCCATTCAAGGCGGTTATAACAATATCTTATTCTTATTCGATTTTTTCTTCATAGCATTGAACACTTGCTATTGATTTATTCAAGGATGACACATGAGGGATAAGATGATATTTAATAGAATCTGCAATGATTCTCTTGGCTCTAGCCTTAGCCTCATCTCCCTCTGGCTCTTAGAACTTCCTTATTGAAATACTGATCCAAGTCAATTTCTTCAAGGATCATGGAGGTCCTATACTTCCATACTCGAAAGTTGCCAACTTGACCAAGCTTTTCATCAAGCTGGTGTGATTAGTCATTTTGAAATGAGAACCTCAAATGTAAATAGAAAATTTTTAGATCTTACTAATTTGAGGTGTTCGTCCTGGTTCTAAAGCTAGTTGATCTAGGGTTTGTAAGGGAAACCCTAATTTTCAAAACTTGGAAATTCAGACTTCTGATTGGATAGAAATATTTTCCTCTTCAAGTCGAGCTGTCCAATGTACTTCTTTTCTGAAAACAGTGGTGGGAAGCTCCCAGAACAATAAGCCCTAGTTTTACAATTTCTTCTGCAAAAATGATTGATATTTATTTTGATGTATCATGATAAGTATTATATCCAACCCCATAGGTTATAGAAGAAATGGATTCTCCAAGTGGGACTTATTCAGACTCTCCCAAGGTGACGTTTTTGGGGACTGTTGTTATCAACCAAAATGGCACTTCTCCATCCGAGTGTTGACATGCATTATGTCGACACACAAAAGGATAGTTAGGATTGAAGTGGCTAAAACACTATAGATGTGCATGACCATTGAGACATTATCTCTAGACCAACTTGATATATTTTTATTCTGAGTCTAGGGTTGCACACACGACTATGTGCATTGCAACTTGCATGTCACATGTGATTATGTGCATTGCAACCCACGTGTACCTTGCACATGCGAGTTACCTACGAGCAACAAGTGTGTCATACACTCCTTGCTTAAAAAATACTTGCATGTACCTTATTTCAACCTTAAAAAATATAAATCATGATTAGATGAGATTAGTTGGGCCTTAATCCATAACTATCCCAACTGTCTCAACATCCTAACCTTCGAAACCTCTCTATTTCCCAATGTATAAATAGACGTCTTCGGATTGGGATAAAAAATATATTTTGGAAGAGCAAAGTTATGCTGGTGGTATACCTTCAAAGTCTTGGAGCAGCAGAACTCAAAGTCCTTGGTTGCAGAGGAGTCCTTGTGTTAGAAGCTGGATTGTATTCTCACATATTCACTGTTTGTCAATAAATAGAATTCTTCTTCCAATATTTGTATTGTGATTTTCTCATGTATATTGCTTAAAGAATAAAGTTATTTATATTATTGATATGTATTTCATCTAAGCTATGATATATATATATATATATATATGAGATAGTTCTTGAAGAATTGGCTCTTTGCAGGTGAAGAGGAAAATCCCTAGAAGCTTTGGAGAAGATTGAAGCAAGAGAAGATCAAGCTTGGATCAACCGTCATAAACTAGGTAAGCCAAACTCTCTTCCTATTCTCCTTTCATTTTCTATAAAAGTTGATTGTCTACAAGTATAATAGTAAGTTGGTAACCCCAAACCCTACGTCACTGGGGATTCTAGCCTATTGTGGGTTCATCCTGTAGGTTCCCTTTACCATTCTTTGTTCCGATTTCGATTCTAAGTGTGGTCCTCTTTATCTTGCTTTTGATTTACAGTAGAGTGTGCCCAGAATTTTGTGCTAAATATTTTTGTTTGAAAATTGTTTTAGTAGTACATGAAAGTTTCTTTATAAGACAGTTGTGCATATGACCCTATACACGCGGGTTGATGTATAAGACAATCGCATGTTGTACATGGGTTTCCTGAATACACAGGCATGTGTGTCTTATAGCAGTCTAAAAGTTTGATAGGGTTTGCTTGTCCCTGTCTCTTAGAATTTTTTATTTGTTTGGAAGTATTCTATTTATGGCATGGTTCTGTGAGTCTGAAGTATGTGTGTCACACCTTTTGCTTGTGCTTTCAAGCCTTTGAGTTTTTGTTTTATTTTCTTGCATCTTGTGAAGTGTAGGTGCCCCCCCTACTTGGTATGTAAGTTTGAGTGCTTGTGTCTAGGTCAGTGATCAGGGCCTTGGATGCTTTATACTCTATACTACATTTTGTAGTGTTAGTTTGTCACTTGTTCTTTTGTGAATCTAATGGACTCTTTGGGTTCAATAGTTTCTCCAAGTCAGGTTTTTTCCAAGTCTTCTTCCTGATTGGTTGAAGTAAGGTCATTTTGGGTCCTTTCTACCTCATTTCACTTTTTATATGTTTTGATTATTCGAACTTGCTCAAAACTCGCATTTAGTTGCATTATAGTTTTTGAAAATCTTGAAAAAAGTGGAGAAAAACATTTTATACTTTTGCATTTAGTTGCATTTAGTCGTTTCTTTTCAGTATTTTTCAAATAAAATTCAAAAATTATAAAAAGAAGTCTTAGTTTTCTCGCATTGAGTTTTAAATTCATTAGCTTCTATTTTGCAAAAAGAAAAGAAATTTAGTTTAAGTAGTTACAATTTACTTTGAAATTTGTTTACACGTCATTTTTCTTTTTCTTATCGAGTCTATAACACCACATTGTTTCACGCCATTTACCTTTGACTAAAAACAACCTTCTAAAATGAACAACATAATTTAAAAATTATTAGTAAGTTTTATTTTATATGCTCCTACACCAACTAGCTTAGGCTAGACTTGTGGAATAGGGAGTTTCAACTCTCCACAAGTGTTTAAATTCAGACGTAGTTGGCCAATCAATAGGTAAATCCTCTTCTATGTTGATTGTATCTGGGAAGCTTCTCTCAAACGAGAGTTAAGCACAAGGCCATGTGGAGGCTTGGACTGAGGAGATAACCCTTCGATTCCTTGTCAAAGCGTAGACCAAGGTTTTTGCAAATCTGGGGACTTCTGTCAATGCCACCCTTTAGGCCCCGTGCGGGGCCAGTGTTGACAGGGTTTCAGGATTTTCTACCCTGCCCATGCGTATGAACAAGGCTTGTGACTGTCACCCCAGACTGTTAGTATAGTTGCGGTAGCCTTTAGTCTCTTTGACATCTAGGGTTCATACACAGGTACACCGAAAGGCTATTTTTGGTTGACCTTGGACAGGCTTGGAAGGTAACCCCGGTCAAAGGTGTGGGAGGGCAGTGGGCGATTCCTATGCTTGTGCCTAAGAACATTTGCAGGGATGCCAAATAACTATCTCTCAGATTTATTTTGGAAAACATATCTTATACCCTTTGTGTCTATTTTGGCTATAGGAAATTTTGTAGTGATTGTTCTGTGGTTTTTTTGTGTTTAGTCTACCCTGGGGTGTGTGAAGAGTCAATTTTCAATCATGGAGGACCAATCTCTTAGAATATCAATAAGTTTGCAAAACCTTCCTCCAGCTGCTACAGTGGAGCCTCCACCACCCCCTCAAAGGTGTAGATTAGATACAAACGGCTCTTTTGAACCGATTGGAATCAGTGAAGTTCCAGGTGAACCAAAACTTAGGACAAACCAGGTTGATACAACCACAGTCTAGATAGAAGACTTGTAGGCTAACAAGTTTGCAAGAAACTTTAATTGACCTCTTATTGACATAAACGATCCTGTGATCGTCCAAGTTCGTCCATTTGATTCACCTGTGATTGGTGTTCTTGTGAGCATACTTATGGCTAGTTCAAGAGGGGGTCCATCTACCCCCATATCAGCCATTCCAGCTGAAGGAGTGCCACCTCCCTTAGTTGGTGCTCCTAGAACAAATACACCTACTACTACTTTAACTCCAGCTAGTGGGGTGGTTCAACCACTGAATTCCACAAATGTAGTAGGATCTTCTGGTGGGGTGGTCACTGGGATCCCCAGTGCACCTTTTGATTCACCCTCTTTTGCACACACTACTCAGAGTGATCCTGTTGGATCCTCTTCATTTCTCCAAGGTTTCCCATGGAATGGGGGGAACATTCCCCCATCCACTTCTTATGTAGGTCATACACCTGCATATGTGGGGATGCAGTTTGTAAATACTAACTCTTATGGCCAAGGTTTCCAAATGTCGGTTTTGGCTCCATTCACGAGCTCTCCCTTTTCACTTTTTAGTGGAGGGATACCTGCTCCTGTTTTCCAAACTCCAGTCTCAACTAGAGTGGCTCACACCACATACACTACACCACACATGAACAATCCACTGGCTTATGGGTGGAATCCATTTCAAATTAGTCCAAATACTTCACAACCAGTAGTTGGGGAAAACCCCACCTTTACATTTGGGAACCAGGGGGCGAGTCCTTCTACTTCCCAAGCTCGTACTTTTCAGGCTCCGATTAGGCCCAAACTTCCATTCCCGGCAACTTTAAACTTGCTAGATTTGTCCAAGTTAATGAATGACCCAGTGAAGCATGATGCCACTTGGCCACCTGTCCCTACTAAGCTACCTTTGGACATTCCAAAATTCGAGGGAAAAGTTGGTGAAGACCCAAGGGATCATATCACCACCTTTCACTTGTAGTGCTCTTCCAACTCACTAAACGATGACACCGTTCAGTTGAGATTGTTCCAAAGAACTCAAATTAGTGCTACAGCAAATTGGTACATTGAATTACCCTCTACTATGTTTGACGATATTTGGGACTTAGCTAATGTGTCCCTTAACCACTTCCAACTTCCTATCTGGTATGATGTCGATACGGATCTATTGTCCACCTTTCGGAAGGATAAATCCACTCACATTTTGGATCACATCCAAGAGTGGTGAAGGCGAAAGAGGCTCATTAAGGCCACTATCCCTCTCGAGTTTTTTTTAGAATGGTTCCTTAAGTCCTTATTGTCGTATATATCTAAGGATGTATCCACCTCGGGAGTAACTAATGAGGAAGAGGCTATCCTCAGGGCCCAACAACTAGATTTGATATACTCTCAGTCTGGGATACTATATGCAATCATCCCTGATGCACCGCATCCAACACATAGTGTCAAGAAACATAAGCCTAGACCCCATGTTGATGGTGTGGTTGGTTCAGTTAAATCTCCCACTGTAGAGTCTTTGAAAAAACAACTCCATGAGTTGTATGTTAAACAGTCTACATCGAAGGCAGCCCCCTCACCCCGAAACAAAAATGTTTTTTTTTCAATCCTCCCAAAAGGGAAATCAGCATCCCAGTGGGATAAAGAAAAAGGGGAAGAAAGGTCAGGGAAACCAAAATAAGCCAAAACCCATGAATAATGATGATGGGGGGGGAAAAGAGAAGAAGAAGGTGAAATTTCCCTCTAAGTTGTGACAGGAAGATCACCTGATCCACCAATGCCCTCTTATAGATCAAGCTCAGAGGCTGCTAAAAATTCAACAACCGACTGTCCTAAAGGATCCATTTCCCCAAGGACAGAATGTAGATCCATTTCTGTCATGAACCTAAAGTTCCTTATTAGCAGTGGAGGTAGCCTATCAAGCTATTGTTAACACCACTGTTGATCTCGTTCTGGTTCCTCCTACATTCTTAGAGGAGCCAGAAGAATCCTATCTTTCTACTTGGGTAGAGAACTCTTTGTATACTGATGATTGCTTAGACATGGTTTTTCCTTCAGATGAAGCCATTTTGGAAGCTATGAGTGGAGGAGATAATATATGCGAAGATCTTCACCATAGATCCTATTTTCTTCCAGAGTTAAGCATAACTGAAAATCAAGAGTTCCATATGAGACTAGCAGGTGATGCTGATATACCAATCAATCCCTTACCAAGGGAGGGAATCTTTGCTGAGGGGAATATGGAAAACATTTCTGTTACCATCCCTATCAACATCTCTGTGAACCCCAATGTTGCAGAAAATGTATATATTGGGGAAAACTGCTCTCCGGAGGAGATTGCTATCTATACGACCTTATTTAAGGAATTATGCGACGTGTTTTCTTGGTCATATGAGGATATTCCAGACATAGATCCATTGATAGTCAAACATGAAATCCGAACCTATCCTAATGCCAAAACAGTTCGACAAAAACTTAGACCTGTCAATTTGCGTAAAGCAGTAGTCGTTAAGGCTGAAGTTGGAAAGCTGCTGAAAGTTGGTTTTACTTACCCGATCGCTTTGATAGAATGGGTATCCAATCTTGTTTCTATTGATAAAAAGAAAGGGATGATACGTGTATGTACTAACTTTCACGATTTAAATAAAGCTTGTCTTAAGGATAACTACCCCACACCATTCATAGATCAAATCATTAATGCTTGTGCAGGGAGTGAGGTTTTTTCCTTTATGGATGGTTTTTTTGGGTACAATCAGATTCAAATCAAGCCGAAAGACCAACATAAAATGGATTTCATTTGTCCTTGGGGTAGATTTGCGTAAAATAAAATTCCTTTTGGATTGAAAAATGCAGGGGCTACTTTTCGGCGGGTAATGAATTTCGCCTTCCATGACATCAAGTCTATTGTCGAACCCTACCTAGATGATCTGCCTGTGCATTCTCGTAAGAGGGTCGATCATCCAGATCACTTGCGCTTAATCTTTAAATGATGCAGACGTTACAAAATACGCTTGAATCCCCACAGGTGTGTTTTCTATGTCGAGTCAAGTAGGGTGCTCAGGTTCATAGTTTCTAACAAAGGTATTCAGGTGGATCCTTTGAAAGTTGAGGCCATTGTAAATATGCCTCCTCCTCGTTCCATTAAGAAACTTCAAAGCCTACAAGGAAAGTCTAACTTTCTTCAAATTTTTATCGTAAATTATGCCAAGATCACCAAAGGTTTCATGCGCCTGTTGAAGCAGGACATGAAGCCGCACAACTTGCGTTCAAGGCATTAAAGAAATCTTTGTTGTCGGCCCCTTTGTTGCATCTGCCAAATTACTCTCGTGATTTTATATTGTATCTGGCTGCATCTGAGTCAACCATTGGGGTAGTGCTAGTCCAGGAAGATGATAAGCTCCAAGAGCATGTCGTCTATTACCTTAGTCGTGCTTTAGTTGACCCTGAACTTCGGTACTCCCATGTTGAAAATTTGGCTTTAGTAGTTGTGTATGTTGTTCATAGGTTACTTCACTACATCTTACCGACGACTACGACAATAGTGGCAGATGTCAATCCTTTCCAGTATGTTTTGTACCGATGCATAGTTGGACGCTAATTGAACAAATGGATAGTCATTCTCTAGGAGTTTGAATTGGATTTTCAATCTGCCAAATTGAAGAAATCCTTAGTTTTTGTAGAGCTTATTGCATAATTTTTGGTAGAAGAAGATGTAGAAATTGAAGAAGACTCATTCCCAGATGAGCACTTTTTTTCGATTTCCACCTCTGACCCTTGGTATGGAGATATACTTGTCTATCTCCATAATCTAAAGTGTCCTGCAACCTTTTCGTAGGAAGAATGACGCAAACTACACATACATGCAAAAAAATACCTCATCATCAGGGATACTTTATAACGTAGAGGGGTAGACTCTGTTTTGCATCGGTTCCCCACCCACGAAGAGGCCAAGAGTGTCCTAAATGATTCCCATAGTGGAGCATGTGGGGGTCATTTATCTGGGTTAGCAATGGCCCAGAAGATATTGCGTGCCAGTTATTCTTGGCCTACAATCTTGAAAGATTGTGTGGAATTCATGAAGCACTGTCATCCTTGTCAGCTTTACACCAGAAAGATGTGGTCGCATCCTGCTCCACTATTTCCCGTCGTCATAGTGGCCCCCTTCACCAAGTGGGGGATAGATTATGTGATCTGCAATTCAGTATCGGCTGGGGGGCACAAATACATAATTGTCGTTGTGGATTACTTTACAAAATGGGCAGAGGCAATTCCCACCTTCAAGGCTGATGAGGAAACTGCAGCTTTTTTTTGTTTTCGACCAGATTATCACACGTTTTGGTATTCCTAAAGAGATTGTCACTAACCATGGAAGTAATTTCCAAAACAACATGATGATTGAATTGGCTACTATGCTAAGTTTAAACAAGAACATTCGTCTTCTTTCTACCCACAGGAGAATGGCCAAGTCGAGGCAGTTAATATGACCTTGAAGACTATTCTCAAGTGTACTATCAATGTAGCCCGGTCAAATTGGCACATCATGCTGTATCCTACACTTTGGACTTATCGAACCAATGTGAAAACTACCACGAGGTTCTCACCTTTCCAAATTGTTCACAGGGTGGAAGCAGTAACCTTGGTTGAATGCAAACTCCCATCGTTAAAAGTTGTCATTCATGTGTTACCTGATACAACTGAACCGGAAAAACGTTTTCTACATTTAGAACATCTAGATGACCAACATAGAGATGTGTTGATAGCAAACGATACTCATAAAAATAAGGTTAAAAATCAATATGATAAATCGGTCAAACCTAGGGATTTTCTGAAGGGGAACTTGTCTTGCTCTAAGATCAGGACAAACAACCCTTGGGAGCAGGAAAATTCAGGTCTATGTGGTTAGGACCCTATGTCGTGTCAAAATTTTTGAATAAAGGGGCATATGAATTAACTGATTTCGAAGGGAATAAGCTTCTGGAGCCTAGAACGGGCTCTAGAGTCTACCTGAAGAAGCACTATGCTTAGGATTAACACTTTTTATTGTATTTTTATTGTATGTAAATTTATGTACAATAGTTAGTCGATTTGTGTTCTTATATCATTTGTTGGTTTTTATAGATGTCTTCCGAGTGGTTCATAGGTTTTTCAGATGGCGCTAGTCGTCACACTTGCAACCTGGCTTCAGCCGCATGGGTTATTTACTCACCCTCAGGATAGCTAGTTGCCTTTGGAGGTGCTTGCCTAGGTCCTGCCACCAATAAAGTACTCGAATACAGGGCCGTCATTGAGCTTTTATGGGATTCCTTGCCACGTGGCATCACCCAGATGGAAGTTAGACTTGACTCTCAATTGGTGGTTTCCCAACTCAATCGAGCTTATCAGGTGCGAAACCCTTTTTTGTTATGTCAGTTTTTGCAAGTTAGGTTATTGGAAAGAAATTTTGATTTTATTACATTTAATCATAATTCAAGAAATCAAAATCCATTAACTGATGCATATGCAAACTATATCTTAGATTGGCACTTAACACGCATTTCATAAAAATACATAACAGATTCCTTGTGAATACATGTAAATTATCCGGCAATATATATGTGTGTGTGTGTGTGTGTGTGTGTGTGTGTGTGTGAATATATCTCCATGAGATAAGTCGAGTTTTGATCTTCAGATCCAATCATACATGTGTAAATATACAAAATTTGGATCGCAATCCATAAAATGCCCCTACACCTAATATTGACCACCTTGGTCACCGGCCTCCTCAACTTCTTCAGCTACAACATCCTCCGTGACCTCTATGTAGACAAGTACAGCCTTGGCTACCCTTCTCATATGGCGTATCCAGGTGGGTGGAATCCCGACAACAATTTCCTGTATAATGGTAGGGATCTGCTCAATGCATATGGTTGGGACTCTGTGGGTAATCCTGGCCAGCTTCCCCTCAAGTACCCTGATCAAACCCTGATCTTCCCCTGCCACCGATCGTACATACATCCTAGGATGCCCATTAGGGCGGACAGGTCCAATATCTGCATTTTAAACATTAAATGGATTAAAAAACTCTTATACATATGTATACATCTTTATGATAAAAATTCATAAAAATTTAAAAACTTGAAAAACCAAAATAACTGACACTCCCCATACTCCTCCAGGAGGGAGGACAAGGTCATTGTCACCTCAAAAGTCCAAACCAGAATATGGAAACTTCTCCAGTGCTGGTAGTTGTCGCCCCCACCATAAGTAGAAATCATCGTCATATACGCTTTGAACTGATCTACCGCCGCCCTGGCGAAGGAAAATATATCCACACCTAGTCAGTCTAGGCTAACGAGGAGAGAAGGCTAGAAGTGGTACCGCAGGGCTTATTGTGAGCACTCTCTCAAAGAATAAGGCCACCAATACACTAGAATACCCAAAAAATTTCCTCCAGCCTCTCTTGCAGTCAGAGAGTTGTTTTTTCATTATCAGGATTATTCCTGAGCACCAGTCAAACATAGCTCCCTGTAGGCACTCTACAACAATTCTCATATGGTTCCGAGTAGAAAGATGGAGCGATGATGATCCTACAACCCTCACTATAGTACTTACCAACACTTGCAATGGGAAGTTACTAATATGTACAATAGGGATGCATGATCCCTTCTTCTGACTGTCGGGCGTGCAATAAGTGTTGATGTAATCCTTTACACTCATGAGGTCACCACCTCTGCCAGTGCCCTCAAGGTTGATAGGTGTCCCTTGTCTAGACATTCCCGTAATGACATATATGTATTCCAGTGCCACCTCTAAGATTTCACCCTGAAGGTCAAAGGCCCCAAGGTCATGGTCCTAGTAGCCAATCAAAAACTCTAGCAAACGGAAGTTGGCCCGCATAGGTGAAGTACAAAAGAAATTTAATAACCCACTTTGCCACAACGCTTACACAGTGGGGGCATTTTGGAGTTCCTCTCGGTCCATATCTTCATGTTCCCACTCCCTCCACTCCAACACCATGTTTTAACCTGCCCATAAAACCATTATCAAACATTAAAATTCATCCAAAAATTTGATTTTGGCCTTAACTGACTTTTTCCTATGTCGTGCAGTACACGCGACTATCTTTTAGACAGGTCGCATCTGACACGTGGGTTTCCTTCGGGAAATTTGCATATAAAACGCGTGTACGCAACTGTGTAAGTCGCCTACCTGCGTGTACTGTGCGACCCCCCTAAGACAGGCTTAAAAAATCCAAATTTGCACAAATTTGAAAATGTAAACGGTTGAAATGGAAGAGAATGAAGAGCTAGCTTACCTAGCACTTGCGATATCGAAAATCATCCACTGGTTTGTCCACACTGAGCAATTGAAGTCAGAGGTAAAAATTGCCTGTAGTGGGTAGAAATATGAAATGGTATGTTTTGATTTCTATTTTGGACTATATATAGAAATAATTTCAAATTATGGGTTTTTAAACTATAGTTTTCAAATTGTATTATGATCAAACTAATGCCATGTCATGTTTTCCTAATGCAATAGGTTCAAGGTCACTTAAAGTGGTTATTCACTCATATGGGATAGGATTTTTAGTCATTCATATGCATACTTTGACCATGGACTATGGTGTTTAAACCATTATTACCTTGTCTATACCATTGTTCTTCCATGGATAGAATCTTCCTTCCATGAGTACCCTAGTTTAGAACACATCGTTGTCTTTTGGTGCTCATGCCACATTTGTCATAGGTTCAGGGGAGCCTTCTTATCTATTTTTCATGCCAAATTGAGTCTCATTTTGGTCTCTTTTTACAAGCTATCCCCTTTATAAGGATCCCCTCCCTTATGGAGTTTCTTTAGGCCCAGGTTTAACTCCTCAAAATAGACTTGATTGCCGAGTAAACTTGTCCATTCAGGCTCGTTAAGAATATGTGAATGGGAATCCACATTGGTGGTAGGTTATCACTTTCTCGGACCATGTGGAATAGTACAAGAAAGGAACACTCTCTTTTTTACGGAATTGAGAAGAGTATTCTTAGGTATATGTTTATCGCTTTTCCAGACCCGAGGGACTAAATTTACAAAAAAGGAGCGCCTGATATGAGCTTAGTTTTCTCTTTTTCGTGCTCTGGACCTAAAAATGAAAAAAGATTCTGAGTGTACTTTATGTCTTTGTCATGCTTGTTAAACACTAAAGAACAAAGCATCGAGTTTATTGTTGTAAGCCCCATTTCTCGTAACCAAATGGATCTTTCCGAGTGATCTTCCTTTCCTTCACACTCATAAAACTAGAGTTATATGCTGCTTTTGAAGGGGTGTTGGGTAGGTGGTAATTTAACCTTTTTCGGACCTCCCTAACTAAGTACGAAAATGGTGTGCCTTACTTCTTCGGAAGCTAAGAGAGTTCTTCCATGGTATGTTTTATACTTTTCTAGCCTTAAGAGACTAAATTGGACAAAAAAACACCCCCCTAGAGTCTTCTTCAAAGTTTTCAGACTTTCTAAACATGAAAACACCAATGAGCATGTACTAGTTTGGCCTTGTAAAATCCATGAATCAATGACATTATCAAGCATTAATCTCTCTCCTATTCAAGCTTGTCAAAAATGAAGAGAGACCCAAGTTGACTTTCCTGGAATCGTTAAAATTTAACAGGAAAGATAAGGAAGAAGTTTTCTCTTTGGATTATAAACAGTGGCAGCATGTCATCCTTGAACATAGAACTTTTGAACTTTTCAATACTCATGTTTCAGTTTATCCTTCCATCTCAGCTATCACTTCGAGTCTTTACTCCTCCAATTGTCCTTTATACATGGGGAATTTGCACATATCTCCTACATGTCAGATAAGTCTAGTTGTTTTATCTGTAAGTTAAAAGTTGCCCGGGGTCATCTCTGTGGCATGCTCACTGTTCAAGGATTTATCCCTTCCTCTGATTATTATCCTAATTCCATCATTATCCTATCTGAGTATTACTTGTGTCTACCTTCCCGCATCTAGTTCCTAGTCACTCTTGTGATCTATTGGAGTATCTATTGCCTTCCCCATCATAGTATGCTTTGATCATCAGTACTTCCTGAATATAAATACCTAGAGTTTTGATGATGGTACCTTAGGATTCACTATCATTATTGGTGAACTCCTTTGCTTCAGTTGTCAGTTTCACCTATTGATTGACAATCTGTTTAGTCCTTTCCATGTTCTACTTTAGCACACTTATTTACATGGATAGGATTTTATTGGTTCCTTTGGATTTCGATGAAGACCTTAGGTTCACCTCTACAACCTAAGTTGCGCAATATTATGTTATGATCAGTTACATAGATTCTAGATTTTGAAGACTCATCATTGTATATTGTGCCTTTGATCCACCTTTGTAATATACATGGTCTCGTACCCGTAATCAAATATTGTAAAGGAGCTAGTATTCCAGTATATTAAACATGGAATCCTCAGATATGATTTGTATCTGACATTGATATGTATTTGTTTTAGGTACTTCCTCTGCTGCCTTGGATTTTTGAGTTCTCTAAGATAAAGATTGTAATGTATTTCGACCATCGCTTCCCTCTGACCTCACACATTAGGGGGCAACCCACGTGACTATGTGCCTTGCAACACATGTGTACCTTGCACATGCGAGTTACCTTCTATCAACAAGCGTGCCAGATGCGCCTTGCTTAATAAACACTTGCGTGTACCTTATTTCGACCTTAAAAAATATAAATCGTGATTAGATGAGATTAGTTGGGCCTTAATCCATAACTTTCCCAACTGTCTCAACCATCCTAACCTTCGAACCCTCTCTATTTCCTAATGTATAAATAGAGGTCTTGGGATGGGGCTAAAAAATCAATTTTGGAAGAGAAAAATTATGCTGGTGGTATACCTTTAGAGTCTTGGAGTAGCAGAACTCAAAGTCCTTGGTTGCAGAGGAGTCCTTGTGTCAAAAGTTGGGTTGTATTCTCACCTATTCATTGTTTGTCAATAAAGAGAATTCTTCTTCCAATCTTTGTATTGTGTTTTTCTCATGTATATTGGTTAATGAATAATTTTATTTATACTATTGATTGATATATATAGATAGATAGATAGATAGATATATTGATATATATATATGTCATATATTGCTTGAAGAATTGGCTCTTTGCAGGTGAAGAGGAGCAGCCCTAGAAGCTTTGGAGAAGATTGAAGCGAGAGAAGATCAAGCTTGGATCAACCATCATAAACCGAGTAAGCCAAACCCTCTTCCTATTCTCCTTTCATTTTCTGTAAAAGCTGATTATCTGCAATTATAATAGTAAGTTGGTAACCCAGACCCTACGTTACAAGGGTGTATTGTCCTATACAACAACTGTTCTACATAGCAAACTTGTATGGACTGCCACATTTCACCGTTTCACATTTTGGGTCTAAAAAATGTACCACAAGAACTACCTTCCATTCCCTACTTGCAACATCTTGTGAAATTTTGTTTGAACCTTCCTAGCCCGAGATATAGCAAATATCCCTAGGTCACCTGTTTATGACTGTATTGTGGAGGAGGCTAGAACCTTGATTTGGAGGAACCATATCTACTGAAGTATAGCAAATCTGAGGCTGAAAATTTTACACAAGGTACAACATGAATTTCTATTCAGCCTGTAAAAATGTTGGCTTCTGATCCCTCTCCAATATCACATTATAGCGAAAGTTATAGAATGAATAAATTCAGTCTTCTAGGGTTTTCAAGCATGAAACCCTAATTTCCATTAGCTTCCATTGCAACTGTATTTCAGCTGTACAATGAAACTTCTGTGATTCAGAAACCGATACCACCAATAGATGTGCCCTAGTGAGGCAAGTTATCCTAGTTCTCCTTGCTTGATGATCTGTGGAGAGAACACCTTCAACCAGGAAGCCCTAGTTCCCACAACTGCATAATACCTTCTTTCAGAGAGGCTCTGATACCATGTTAGCTATTTTTAAGATATGATTAGATTATCTAGGATATTTATATGAAAGAATAACAGGTACAACAAAATGTGTAAGATATAAAAGATACACAAGACACAAATATTTTCATCGGGGAAACCATAAAGGAGAAAACCCCGCAAACTTCTTCAGAATAGTAAGATGATCGAAAACAGTAATAAGAAAAGTTCAATAGCTATCTTTCTCTCCTCCTTTGACCGTCTCACTCTCTCATGTTCCTTAGAGAGAGTGTGAGGTGTGTATAAATGAGGGAGAGAGCCTCCCTATTTATACCCTTTCAAGTCATTGACCAAATATGAGACTTGAGCCTACACGAATTCTCACATGGGGCCCACTTCTCTGAGAGAGACCACAATTACATATTACTTGATGTTACACTGGGGACTATTGCCCCAAATTACAATGGAGGTTGTACCTCAAGGTCTAGACACAATTTAGACATCCCGTAAAGGGGTAACACACATCCCCAATGGGGGTACAACAACATACAATGATAACATACATCATAATACCTTCCAAAGTTAAAAATACATCAACATTTCCATTGTCCCCTCTTTTACTTTTACGTCTTATTGAAGGGTTAAGTAGGATGATAAATATATTTAAATAAAAAGAAAAATTAAAGGGGATAAAGATATCGTCAACTGTTTTTATTTCGCACCTTCTTTTTCTTGATGATGTTATCTTATTTAGGAAATGATCTAAAGAAGAATGGCAACATTTCACCGAAATTATTAAAATATTATGTGCAACTTTTGGTATGGAAGTGAGTATCACCAAATCATTTTCTATATGTCATAGAGTCAGTGAAGAGGTATTGAGACATATTTTAGCTATCCTTCATGATAGACTTCGGAGATGATTGAAGGCTTTAAATATCTAGGATATTTTCTAAAGCCAAACATTTACATGTTTAAAGTTTGGCTTTGGTTGGTCAAGAATTATGAGAATAGGATTGGTCACTGGTAGTATAGGATGCTTTCTTTAGGAGTCAGAGTAACCCTAATTAAAGTTGTTTTCATAGGGATATCAGTCTTTTGGTTTTCTATGGCTCAAATTCCAAAAGATATTCTCACTATTATCAGGAGAAAGATGTTTACTTTTCTTTGGTTTGGGAAAAATGATGGTGGGAATTATCATCTTGCCAATTGGGAAATATTGTCCAAGCCGGAAAAGTAGGGCGGTTGGAATATCAAAAACCTTCATTGGTTCAGTACGACCTTAAGAATGAAAAGCTTGCGGTGTGGCCTGTTTGGAAAAGGTTTGTGGTGTGAGATTTTGAAAGGTAACAATCTCATAGATAACATTTTGGAATGGATATGAAAACCAAATAAACAGGTTAGAAATGCTTCAAATTTTTGGAGAGGGTTTCTGAAGGGATTCCCTTGGATTAGCCAAGGTTTGTCTTGGAAGGTGGGTTCATGAGGTAACGTCATTATTGGGATAGACCCAATACTTGTCTTGGAAGGAAATTTTACTCTCTCACTTGATCTTCTGGTCTATTTGAACAAATAGAGGATTAACTAAGAGAGGGAGATGGTGTTTACAACTCTACAAAACAATATTGAAGCTTTATGGCATATTCATCTCTACCTTAAATTCGACCAAACCTATGATTGGTACAAGGTATATAGATGTCATTTTAAATGGATTCACCACTTTCGTGATTAGGGAATAAGAAAAATTATGGTTCAACATGATCCTAAGTTTTCTCACAAACCTTGAATGTTCATTTGTTTTTTCATTGCCATTAAAACTACGCCTTACCTTAAAATGAAACGGTTTGCCTCTAATAAATTTTGATGAGCATAAATTTTTTTATTTTTTTTAATGACTAAGGGGATCAAATTTGTTACACTACCACTATAAAACCTAGGTCCAATGCACTAGCCCACAAAACATGGTAAATAAATAAATCAAGACTCAAACCTAGTTGACGCTTTCAAGTACGGGATGGTCCACCATTTGGCCAAGCCCCGGTGGGCTTGTCTCTTATTAAAAAAAAATCAGTTCATTTTCACTAATTAAAATTTCCGAATAGAATGAGCCATTCCGTAAGCCAAGGTTGTAAGTAATACGCTAGGGTTCAAACAAAGTCTAGATTATTTAAAGTCAACAAAATACGGATTTTATATATTCCTGTACATATTTAATACTCTTGTTGTCGTCTAGTCCGGTTAGGATACCTTGTTTTCACCCAGGCGACCCAAGTTCAAATCCCGGCATCGGAGCAATCTTCTTTTACCTTTTGGAAGAGATGACTTACGTCTGATCTGTTATAGTAAGTTGCAATGCTGAAGCTTTGCAAACGTACCTCTGTGCATTCCAGGTGAGAGGGTGATACAATGGAAAATAATTTGGGTGTGATAATCAATCAACAATATAGTAGAAAATAGGGTGGGGTAATAATCAACTGACGCTGAGCCGACTTACGTCTGGTCTGTTATAGTAAGTTGCAATGTCGAAGCTCTGTAAGCGTACCTATGTGCATTCCTGGTGAGTGGATGATACAATGGAAAAGAAGCTGGGTGTGATAATCAACCAACAATATAGTACAAAAGAGGGCGGGGTAATAATCAACCGATGCTGAGCCGAATAGCTCAGTTGGTTAGAGCGTGTGGCTGTTTTTTTTGGTGAAAATATGAGCGAAATTGTTGAAAATATTAATTTTGGGTTGTTGGAATTACATAATCGAGATGCTTCAAAGGTAATTGAGGTTGACGAATACACTCTGTAATCAAAAT
>LPNX011109716.1:248075-350115 GCA_001517045.1 Pseudotsuga menziesii
CTGAAAATGGCGTTGTGTCTTTCTGACTTTCAAGCCCTCCTTCTAACACTTCTTTTTTATTTTGGCATGCTTTATTTCCATTTTTTTCTTCTAATATAAGTTGCAATGCAAAAGGATTAAAAGACTTGCATAGGCTTACCTAGAATGGCCTTGTGGTCTTTGTGACTTTCAATCCCTCCTTGTATCGCTTCTTTTTTCTTTCATTATACTTTTTCCCTTTTTTCTTCTAATACAAGTTGTGATGCAAAAGGATTAAAAGACTTGCATATGCTTACCTAGGATGGCCTTTGTGTCTTTGTGACTTGTCTAAGAATGCAAAATGATTAAAAGACTTACATAGGCTTACTTCGAATGGCCATTGTGTTTTTGTGACTTGCCTAATAAGAGATACTTACCTAGGAAAAAGGTTTAAAATACTTGCATAGGCTTACCTAGAATGACCATTGGCTTTTGTGACTTTGTGACTTGTCTAATAAGAGATATGAGATTGCAAAAGGATTAAAAGACTTGCATAGGCTTACCAAGAATGGTCATTACGTCTTTGTGACTTGTCTATTAAGAAATATGAGGGTTAGGGTGAGGGAATTACGTACTATATAAAACATATCCTCCACACCTTGGCCATTGTGTTTATATGCCTTCTCTTCATAAAGAGGAGGATTGTATAATAAGAGATTCCATGTTCAAGGATGCGAAGCATGGTCTCTACCAACAATTAACACTAAATAACCTATGGTGACGTTATATATATACATAACCCACAGTATAATTTGTCAATAAAAAATAAAAGAGGTATTAAATGTATGTCGGTCATTCATCGAAAGTTTTGATTATGAGTATCCACATTATCTTCCAAGGTGAATTGGTTTGCAACAAAAGCATTATCTCAAAGACTTGATTTATGTATGCTAGCAATGTAAATAAGTTATAATGTGGGAACACTTGAAATACGACCAACATAGGTTCATTAGGCCAAATATTCTTAAGTAATAAGTATAAGCACTTCATCAACCTCACAAATATGAATACAAACTAAACCTATGTTATATTGCAATTATATGAAATAGTAGCTTTTGTTTTGGCTAATATTTAAGCAATTTTTTTAAGCTTTCTATCATCTTGATGATTTGTTTGTGAACATAATGAATTTGAATTGGAATCTGAAATGTTTAGCAAAAGAAAGTATTTTAGTGTAAATTATAATTTAATTTATATTTAAATATTGTAAATTAAATAAAAGTTAATTTCTTTTATAAAAACTTATATCTACTAAACATATAACTAAGGTATATAAAAAAACAAAATCCATTATTACTTTAAAAAAAATCCACTTTATTATTGAAATCCACACTCTGAAAGGCTGAGAAACAAAGCTAATCCAAGCCAACCCAAGTACACAAAAATCCAAACCCAAAGCCAACCCAAATCCACAAAAATCCAAACCAAATACATAAACTAAAACTTTTCTTTTAACATAAATATTAAAACACAAAAACCATTATATGATGCACTTGAACAAAGTTTCGTAAAATAAACCCATACTATACACTGCGAACAATATATATAAAGTACCTATCAGTAAATCTCCAATAGTTGCCAAAAAATGATTGCTTGAGGCATCAAATTGACAGGTTAGCTAGCTAAGATCAAATCCTACATTAGCACTCATTGCATAGAGAAACTTAGTCCACAGAACATTTTTAGTACGAAAGCTTAAGAATATTCATACATGTTGCTGCAGTTGGCAAGCGGTCAAGAGCTTCATCATGAGAAATTCTTCGAATGCAGAATGGAGGATCCAAGTATCTGAAACCAAGTAATGGTCCTCGAGAAAACCTAGTAACAAATTTCAAAAACTTCTTTTGCTGCTCTATATTGAATTCCTTGATAACCTCCCACAACATATCTATGACAGGATGTTCCTGATCATAACCTCCAGAGTAATCAACATTTGAGCCCAAGTCATCAACATATATACCTTGACCCTCCTGTGTTGAGCCTGATATAAGAAGCTGAAGCTCATGCTTGTTAACCATGTTTGACCAATCAGATAGTATAAACTATTGCAATCCTCGCAAAAAAGAAGATCTTTGATTATTTATTTGATTATTCAGGCGGTGGTTTTCCAAAAGATGAATGAAGCTCATAACATTTTCATTGGTTACTTGCATATCCTTTCCACCTGGCAACATTTCCTCTTCCTTTTGTTCACCATACTCATTATTCCCACATACAAAATAGAGGCCCAGTTGGGAAACATCACCATCATTATTCTTCAGGAACTTAAGACTCTGGTACAACTCAGGATCCAAAGAAGGCAAATCATGAAAACAGTTATGTTTTTCTTTGAGCTTGGTTAAAAAGAATGTGGCAAATGGTATGTCAACTAAAATTCCTTCAAACATAGCCTTTCCAATAATTTTACCAAAAAAGTGAAAATATTGGAGATGTTGGGGATGTATTGTTCCAAATACAGGATTTGGATATAGTACATGATCATCAATTTCCTTGAAAAATCCATATTGTATATCAAAGCATGATTTTGTTATCTTCTCCATAAAATATTTGAACATACCACCCCCATCAATACCAACTTCTTCAACTCCAAATTCATTCACAAATGTTACACGAATTACTCCCCTAAGTTGCTCTCTTGTCAATCCGTTTAGTTCCATGTAGGCATCCTCAATAATATGGTTTCTCCTTATCGTGATTCTGTGTTTTTCAGAAGGACCTATAGTGGCTGAGTTTAATAGTAAAGTATAAATTTGAACCCTGCTTGTAAATGGCAATTGGATTTTCATTTCCAGCCTCAATTGGATTTTCATTTCCAGCCTCAATTGCATCACGAGCATGAAAATCATCTGGTGATGTAAATTCTTGCCTACAATTCCAATCATGCAACTCTTCCAAGAGTTCAGCTACTAACACGCTTAATCTCTCTCCTTGTACCTGAATTGTTTTTTGACTTGAAACGGACTGGACAAAGTTCTCATCATTTTTAGGAATCTTAGAGGGAATCACCCATAGCAGCTCCCACAATGTCTCTTTCAAAATGCTAACTAGCTCCTTAACATATTCCAATGAAAGTGGCTTTTGTTTCTCATAGAACTCCTCATTATTAGTTATCATCAAAGAGAAAACAACCAATCAAAAGAAAGAGCATGTGTTCCAATAATCTCTGCCTATCCCTCTCTTTGGAACTCTGCCATCCCAAATCCACCTTTTTTTTACTAGATGGGTCGCTAGAGAAAAACGTTTTATTCTTCCTTGGCCTGCTCCCTTCGTATACAGTTTAAAACTCAGTTCAATTTCGAGTTCCAAATTGCTTGAATGGCTGATTTGTTGTGATTCCACTCGAAGTGACAAATACAAAAATCAAAGTCTGTGTATTTCGAGTGAATGAAAATCCAACACCACACCTTCACCCACACTTGTGTCAATGAAATGTTTCCCCTTCTATCATTCATATATATATATACATACGCGGCGAAGAAAAAAATTGGTCCGTATGATCGGTCACGCAAGCTACTTGACCCTTCCTAATTCTTATTTTTTGACCTGATAAAAGATAACTCCATGAATTGCATAGATAACTCCTAATTCTTAGCATAAATTGCTCTCCTGGTGCCATAGTAACTCCATAGGTCAAAATAATAATAAAAATAAGGTATCTTGCATAGTGACCAACAACTCTATAAGTCACCAAGGTGCAAACATGAACTAGGATGGATAAAATTAATCCAACAAGTTCTAAAGTGGTAGGAATATCCCCATTCCTCCTCACACTATGTAATCCATGGTTTCCTGTACTCTTTCATTTTCCTTTGTTGAGCCAATTGTTTATTTAATAAATAACACAACAATAAACACTAATAACAATAGTATTAATAATAGCGCCAATTCCATAATCACATTAACAATCAAAAGATCATAATTCTATAGTCACATTAACAAACAAACTATCATAATTCCAGGGCTTAATAACCAAGGTATTAGAGATATTTTCTTGGATTTTTTTTTGAAAATTAGCCTATGGGAAAAAGTCTTGCCTCTAAAATTTTCCACCGTGAACTTCTATACCAATTGGTTTCTTTTCCTAACGCAATGCCATGCAATTTACTGGTGATCGTCATACCCAATTAGATATAAATATGTCTTGGTAATATCCTTGAACACCTCTTGCATGAATCTTCCACCATGCTAGAGCATGGCCTTTAAGCTTCAACTAGGAAAATGTGATCCTTTATCTTTCGATGACCCTATGTACATTAATGTACACTTCCATATGATGCAACCATTGATTCAATTTCATGGAACCCACTTGAACTGCATAATTTTTTATATCCGCACTTTCCTCCACACTGAAAGGTGCCTATGGTTTGTTATAATTGCATTCTCATCTCTTTGTTTTTGCCTGAGGTTTTTTCTCTGGTCCTGCATCTTTTTTGTTGAGATCCTTTAGGTTAGCCTTACATTCTTCAATCGGGTCTATTCATTTTTATACCAACAATTGTAATACCATGGATGTAAGGGCGGCTATGATATTTTCTAGTCGATCCAACCTAACCTCGAGATCATCCTCTTGTTCTTATCCATGACAAACCCCCATCATTTTTATAACTTAACTTCTCTAAAAGCGTGATAATGGTTCTTGTCCACTTCTTATGTAGTAATTATAGATGTTTACCATGCATATTTCACCAATTACACATAAACCTATGCTTTGATACCATATGATCTGTAAACAATAGGATTATATAGCATGTTTTTGTCACTTCCCCTCCTCTCATCCCGACAATGAAGAGGACACAACCTACACTGTCATTGCTGCTATCAAACCGGGAAATCTAGCCCCATGAACATGATACAATAAAAATGCATCAAAATGAAATACATACACAGATGCATTATACATGTAAATACACGGCGGAAGCAAAACATTCATTCAACACATTCATCATGTTCATAATAATTCATAAACAATTACAATTGCAGAACTTAAATACACAAGAAATACTTATCTTGAGAAGAAGATTCTTGCAACTAGCTATGTCGTTGCAACGTTCCACCCAACCATAGGCCAGTGTGCTCATCAATCTCTCAACACCACTGCCACCCTCGAGTTATGCATCATTCCCACAAGGAATAAGGGAACAACAACATGCTCACACATAGCCAAAGACATACACCCACAATCAAGCCATCATACAGGTGGGTCTCACAGACTGTTCAGCCAAGCCAATAAACAATTGGGTTTCATAGGCTACTAAGGAAACAAGCCAATAACATATGGGTTCCTTGTAATTACTCAGCCAAGCCAACATAAGGATGCACTTCACAGACAAAGACAATTTCTGGGTTTGTAGAAAAACGTTTGGCAACTACAAAAGGAGATGGCAGATGGGGAAAACACCCCGGAGGAGAAATATGATTTTAGGAAACATCCATGGGATTCACAGGGGAAAAACAACCTTCCCAAACACCTAAAACGTGGGTCTCCTTTGCCCATTCACTGTACAACTCCAAAAACAAAATTCTCGGTATGGAAAAATGAGGAAATGACATAAAAATGTGGAGGTAAATGCACAGCAAGATCCAACTGCGTGAGGAAGACAAAAGTGCCTCCTAAAACCCCCAAATCATGAATCCTTGCTACACATTCACTCATCAAGACCAAAACAAATTTCTGGGCATGGAGAAAGATGGAAAAACTGTAGAAAACGTGAAGGAGAGAGCTCAGCCAGCTTCAGCTAAGTGAGAGAGCCCAACGTGAATGAGAATGGGTGAGGAATGAAAGACGTGGGTGAATAATGGGTGAGGAATGAATTCCTGGGCTCTTACTTGCCCAATAAGACAAAACACATTTTTTCCAAAATGGGTGGTCTTCCCAATTCGAATTTGACCTCCATACCTTTCCCATCCCAAGGAAGTAACTTCCTCAACTAATTTCTGGCAGAAATAAATGATTGGGCACAAAAGACAAAATTGGTAGTTGATAGTTTGATGGGTTCTCCCTTTGACATTTGGATTTAACCTATTGGATCAAGGGTTTGAATATTTTCCCTCTCCATTCCTTGTGAAATCATGCCCCCATCTCTTAGCATTTGCAGCCCCATAGCTAGATGTGGTTTTATATTAATTTGTACATTTGCATGATATATCAAAATATATATAATGTGCTTGACTTCGCACTATAACCCTAGGTATCACCCTGATCACCTATACACAAAACATCAATCAATGGTAGGGCCTTGTCCTTGAGCTCCTTGCCATGATTCGAATACAATATTTACACCATGTACAATTAAATACCAAGGGTTCAAGACCGAGTTATTACATGTTTCACCATCATAGATTCCATGTTCTTAGTAACAATGTTAACCCATTAAACAACCCATCTTAATGACTCAAAGTTAAAAAAAAAATCATTCAAGTTACTCCTCCTTACATGAGAAAAGGGGTACTTTCAAATTCAATGTGTTTATATTATTCTTGAAAATCCCCAATCTAAAAAAAAACTTTAAACGTTAGGTCTACTTTGGAAACAAGTCTATATTTCACAAAATAAGAAAGAGATGAGATAACAATCCATAATTCCATTACATATTACACTTGAATGTTAGGATTGGACATTATGAAACCATAGAAAATGCCCAATCAACACTAAAAGGGAAATCATATTATTTTACCTAGACATGACTCAAAAGACTCATGGAGAGGGTTTTTGGAGGGCTTCCCTTGGATTAGCGAAGGTTTGGCTTGGAAGGTGGGTTCATGAGGTAACGCCATTATTGGAGTAGACCCAATACTTGTCTTGGAAGTAAATTTTACTCTCTCACTTGATCTTCTGGTCTATTTGAACAAATAGAGGATTAACTAAGAGAGGGAGATGGTGTTTACAACTCTACAAAAAAATATTGAAGCTTTATGACATATTCATCTCTACCTTACAATCGACCAAACCTATGATTGGCACAAGCTATATAGATGCTCTTTTAAATGGATTCACTTCTTTCATGATTGGGGAATAAGATAATTTATTTTGCTTATGGGAAAATTAGGGTTCAACATGCATATAAGCAACACGATCCTAAGTTTCGTCCCAAACCTTAAATGTTCATTTGTTTTTTCATTGCTATTAGAACCGTGCCTCACCTTAGAATGAAAGGGTTTGCCTCTAATCAATTTTGATGAACATATAATTTTTTGTTTTTTTTAATGATCGAATGGATCAAATTTGTTAGACTACCACTATAAACCCAAGTCCAATGCACTCACCCATAGAACACGGTAAATAAATAAGTTAGGACTCAAACCTAGATGAGGCCTATGTCATCCAGCTGACGCCTTCAAGTATAGGACGGTACACCGTTTGGTCAAGCCTCGGTGGGCTTGTCTCTAATTAAAAAAAATTCAATTGATTTTCACTAATTAAAATTACCGAATGGAATGAGCCATTCCGTAAGCCAAGGTTGTAAGTAATATGCTAGGTTACAAACAAAGCCAACAGAATATGGATTTTATATATTTCTGTACATTTTTAATAGATCCGTTGTCGTCTAGTCCAGTTAGGATACCTGGTTTTCACCCAGGCGACCCTGGTTCAAATCCCAGCAATGGAACCATCTTCTTTGTTTTACCTTTACCTTTCGGAAGAGATGACTTGCGTCTGGTCTGTTATAATAAGTTGCAATGCTGAAGCTCTGCAAACGTACCTATTCGCATTCCAATTCGTTCATTCTTTCCTTCCCTGGTTACCAGGTAAGTGGATGATACAATGGAAAAGAATCTTGGTGTGATAATCAACCAAACAATATATTAGAAAAGAGGGTGAGCTAAGAAGCAAACGACGCTGGAATAACTCAGTTGCTTATAGCATGTGGCTGTTAACCACAAGGTCGGAGATTCAAGCGCTTTTTTCCCTTTCATTTATACTATACTTCCTTTTTTTTCCTTTTAATGCAAGTTGCAATGCAAATGGATTAAAAGAGAGTAAGTTAAAATTTATACAATATGTACCAGGATTTTAGTGGTTTTTTTGGCGAAAATTGCAATTCCAACAACATAAATTGCAATTTAAGCTATTTGCCCATCGCTAGATTTCGGCAAAAACCGCCGGAGAAGGTGCAAATCGTCTAGAGTTTAGCTCAATCCAATTAAAAGACTTGCATAGGCTTATCTGTATCTAAAATGGCTTTGTGTCTTTCTGACATTCAAGCCCTCCTAGCGCTTCTTTTTTCTTTCATCATACAAGTTTATTTCCCTTTTTTTCTTCTAATACAAGTTGCAATGCAAAAGGATTAAAAGACTTGCATAGGGTTACCTAGAATGGCCTTGTGGTCTTTGTGACTTTCAAGCCCTCCTTGTAGCACTTATTTTTTCTTTCATTATACTTTATTTCCCTTTTTTTCTTCTAATGCAACTTGCGATGCAAAAGGATTCAAGGACTTGCATAGGCTTACCTAGGATGGCCTTTGTATCTTTGTGACTTGTTGAATAAGAGATATGAGAATGAAAAATGATTAAAAGGCTTGCACATGCTTACCTAGAATGGCCATTGTGTTTTTGTGACTTGCCTAATAAGAGATACTTACCTAGGCAAAAGGATTAAAAGACTTGCATATGCTTACCTAGAATGGCCATTGGCTTTTGTGTCTTTGTGACTTGTCTAATAAGAGATATGAGATTGCAAAAGGATTAAAATACTTGCATAGGATTACCTAGAATGGTCATTACGTCTTTGTGACTTGTCTAATAAGAATATGAGGGTTAGGGTGAGGGAATGTACTAGATAAAACATATCCTCTACACCTTGGCCATTGTGTTTATACACCTTCTATTCATAAAGAGGAGGCTTTTCTGATAAGAGATTCCATATGCAAGGATGTGAGGCATGGTCTTTACCAACAATTAACACTAAATAACCTATGGCAACGTTATATATAGACATAACCCATAATTTGTCAATAAAAAATAAAAGAGGTAATAAAAGTATTTTGGCCATTCATCGAAAGTTTTGATGATGAGTATCCACATTATCTTCCAAGGTGACTTGGTTTGCAACAAAAAAACGATCTCAAAGACTTACAATGTGATTTATGTCTGCTAACAATGTAAATAAGTTATAATGTGGGAACACTCAAGATACAACCAACGTAGGTTCATTAGGCCAAAAATTCTTAAGTAATGGGTCTAAGCATTTCATAAACCTCACAAATATAGAATACAAAATGAACCTTAACCAACTAGCAACTAACTAGTGCCTTTCCTAGTAGCCACTAGTGGATGATTCTCCCAACTAACCATATTCTCTTTTGGGCTGTCTTGTTTATAGCCTCTCATTTGTACTCTTTTGCTTTGTATATGTCCTCCTAGCTACCTGCACATAAGTAATGGCCTTAATTATTTGGCTTCTTATTTATGTGGTCTAAAATATAAAAGTCATAATACTCTTGCACCTCATTGCTTCATTTATTTCATGCACACCTACTACATTTTTCTTCCTCTTGTTTTCATTGAGATGTTCTTGGATAGGGAATTATGCCCAAGCATCCATAACCATGAATTCAATCTTGATCCTCCTTGGAATAGTCGAACAACTCAACATAATATATCTCTTAAGACATAACTTTCTACTCAAATGGTAGGATTAATAGAGAACTCCTAAATTATTGTGAAAAAATCACTTAGAAGCTTAAAGCAAAATGAATGAGCAAATCTTCATCACCCATGCACCACAATTAGCATATCAAAGATTTTGAGTTTTAAGATGATAAGTATGAAGAATATCAAAGAGGTTTACAATAAAATAGGGTTAGGGTATTTGATGCATGAATAAATCCATCAACCCCAACAAAGAAAATACACATTGAACCAAAAGGAATTTAGTACTGTAACACACTATTTGTCTCAGTTGAGTTTCACATGAATTCTGCAAGATTATCAAATCACTATATAAAAACTCCAAACCTAGTTGAGATTACGTCAAATTGCAAATACAAGATTTTATTATTAATGCTACAAAATTTAGACAAAGATGGATCTAAGAAATCATAAGATTAATAAGATGATACTTAATAGAGAGAGTCACAAAGTGATACAATTGAGAGGGTGAATCTTAAATATTTCCAATATACAACTCATGCTTAGGGTCTTATGAGAAGCTCTTCAGTGGTCTTAACTCTTTACTGAAAGGTTTCAATCTAAAAAAAATGTTGACCTTTGTGATCTAAAAAAAATGTTGACCTTTGTAAAGTGAAACAGGTAGAAAGGCTTCTTGACCTTTGTAAAGTGAAACAGGTCCACTTTATAGTCTAGTGTGCTCAATACCCTATGTTGTGTGCCCGGAGAGTTAGCTCTTCTAGCTTTGTTATTTTTATATGTTATTTTATTTTTCTTTTGTTTAATTTATTTTTTCTCTAATTATATGGTAATTATTTGATATAATTTTATTTTTCTTATTATTATTATATGATTTTATTTCTAGGTTTATTTTAATAAGGATTTTTTTATTTTTATAGTTTTTAATAATATTAGTATATAAAATGATAGCTTTTGTTTTGGCTAAGATTTAAGCATTTTTGGAAGTTTTATATCATTTTGATGATTTATTTTTGAATATAATGAATCTGAAATGTTTAACAAAACCAAGTATGTTGATGCAAATTATAATTACATTTAAAATTCTATTTACATTTAAATATTGTAAATAAAAATTAATTTCTTTTATAATGCTTTTTATGATAAAAAGAACTTATATCTACTATTAAATATATAATCAAAGTATAGAGAAAACAAAGTCCATTACCTACAAATTAAAAGTTAAGAAACAAAGTTAAACAAAGCCAACTAAACATTTTACATATCTCAAAGTTGAAAAAAAACAAATATTTATTACAAAATTTGGCCAGAACCAACAAAAATCAATTCCTAAATAATAAACTGTTCTCTTGAAATGCCTTATTGTTTCTTGAAAAAAACACACTTATACAAAAACTAGACAATAACCAACAAAAAAAAATCCAAACCAAAATACATAAACTGTTGTCTTAACAGAAATATTAAAACACAAAAACCATTATATGATGCAGTTGAACAAAATTGCATAAAATAAAGCCACACGAACAATATATATAAAGTATCTATCAGTAAATCTCCAATAGTTGCCCAAAAATATGATTGCTTTAGGCATCAAATTGACAGGTTAGCTAGCTAAGATCAAATCCTGCATCAGCACTGATTGCATAGAGCAGCTTAGTCCGCATGGCTTTTTTACGACTGTACGGAGGCAGCTTAAGAAGATTCAGACATGTTGCTGCAGTTGGCAAGCGGTCAAGAGCTTCATCATGATCAGTTCTTCGAATAGAGAATGGAGGATCCAAGTATCTGAAACCAAGTAATGGTCCTCGAGAACACCCAGTAACAAATTTCAAAAACTTCTTTTGCTGCTCTGCATTAAATTTCTTGATAACCTCCCAGAACATCTTTATGACAGGATGTTCCCGATCATAACTGAAACTGATATTTGACAGGATGTTCCCGATCATAACCTCCAGAATAATCAACATTTGAGCGCAAGTCATCAACATCTATACTCTGACCCTCCTGTGTTGAGCCTGATATAAGAAGCTGAAGCTCATGTTTGTTAAACATGTTTAACCAATCAGATGGTATCAACTGTTGCAATCCTCGCAAAAATGAAGAGCTTTGATTATTTATTTGATTATTCAAGCGGTGGTTTGCGAAAAGATGAATGAAGCTCATAACATTTTCATTAGTTATTTGCATATCCTTTCCACCTGGCAGCATTTCCTCTTCCTTTTGTTCACCATACTCATTATTCCCACATACAAAATAGAGGCCCAGTTGGGAAACATCACCATCATAATTCTTCAGGAACTTAAGACTCCGGTACAACTCAGGATCCAAAGAAGGCAAATCATGAAAACAGTTATGTTTTTCTTTGAGCTTGGTTAAAAAGAATGTGGCAAATGGTATGTCAACTAAAATCCCTTCAAACATAGCCTTTCCAAGAATTTTACCAAAAAAGTCAAAATATTGGAGATGCTGGGGATGTATTGTTACAAATACAGGATTTGGATATAGTAGATGATCATCAGTTTCCTTGAAAAATCCATACTGTATATCAGAGCCTGTTTTTATTATCTTCTCCATAAAATCTTTGAACATACCACCCCCATCAATACCAGCTTCTTCAACTCCAAATTCATTCACAAATGTTACACGAATTATTCCCCTAAGTTGCTCTCTTGTCAATCCGTTTAGTTCCCTGTAGGCATCCTCAATAATCTGGTTTCTCCTTATCGTGGTTCCGTGTTGTTCAGAAGGACCTATGTGTCTGTTCCTGTATTGCCGTGTGGCCGAGTCTAATAGTGAAATACAAATTTGAACCCTGCTTGTAAATGGCACTAAGAATGGTGCTCGTTTCAGCAGCTCAAGGGCAATTGGATTTTCATTTTTAGCCTTCATATAGAAAAATCTTCCCTCAATTGCATCACGAGCATGAAAATCATCTGGTGATGTAAATTCTCGCCTACAATTCCAATCCTGCAACTCTTCCAAGAGTTCAGCTACTAACATGCTTAATCTCTCTCCTTGTAACTGAATTCTTTTGTTTCTTGAAACAAGTTCTCATCGTTTTCAGAAATCTTAGAGGGAATCACCCATAGCAGCTCCCACAATGTCTCTTTCAAAATGCTAACTAGCTCCTTAACATCTTGCAATGAAAGTGGCTTCTGTTGCTCATAGAATTCCTCATTATCAGTTATCATCAACATTTGCCTATACAATGGACAGAAAGCAGAAAGACACAACCACCAATCAAAAGAAAGAGCATCCCCATGTTGCACAGAAAATGCTATCAAAGCCTCGGTAGATGGCAACTTTTGGCTCAAGTGACACCGTTTGATGTACTGCCAAAGAGTAGGAACAAGTTCAGTTGTATATGCCAGTCCAGTCAATGCATTCTCAAGGGGTAACATTGTGATAGAAACATGCAAAAATCTACAAACTGCAGTAACAACTGCTGCTTCTGTACTAGATGGCTCCTCATTGGAATTAGTACATTCACCAAAACCTGACATGTCTCCATTTAGAAATCTCACTAGTAGTTTCAGAAAATGTATGTCACTTGCACTAAGAATTTGCTTCTCTAAATCCTTGTTCAGTATTATCTGATCCTCATGCTCATCCTCTTCCATATCATTATCAGATTCTTTTGCAGTTGAAGGCTTAAAATTATGGGGTATCTCCTCCAAAAGATAACTTGCGATATTTGCAAAGTTCATGGCTGTCTGCAAAGTACAATTTGGACTAGATAAAGCAAACATAGCAATTTCCAGAACATTACCTAGCAAGCAAGCATGACTAGGAAGTTGTGGAGTTGTATCTGCAGGAAGAAGATTGAGACTTGGCAAAACAGTTGCTATCTGTTGAATATAACAAGGCCAGAGACCTTGACTCATGACAACCTGCTTCAGTTTTGGGAATTGCTTCCATAGAAAAGGAATGGACAAAATTTGTGCTGGAAAACTCAAGTGCATATTGTGACCACTGTAGACCAACCTATGAGCACTATTGGAAGCAAGTCTTGTAAGTAAACACTCTAGTTCATTTCCAGCGATAATGGTTTGAATGCCCTGCAGGGTGAGGGTCAGCTCGCGGTGTCGAAATGTATATCTCTGCAAAATATAGTCCATAGTGTTTCCAGCCCAGGGAAGGGTAGAATCTATTAAACTTATTACTGTCTGTAACAACAACAACCCTGGTGAATCAGCAGATTTCCCTGATGGTCTTAAAAGCTCATACTTTAGTTGCGCCATGTTTTGATGCAAAGCCTGTAGACAGCAAAGGGCAAAACGTTTTACTCTGTATTGTATGATGGCTTGATCAGAAGAACAATGATAATCTCCATTTGTAAATATGTCTAGGACATAATCAGAAACTTGAACAGATTGATGAAGCAATTTACAGGCTTGCACAAGACGAAGAATATCCTTATGGTCATTTGCACCAAGGCAAAACTCTTTCCGTATCACTGACTTGGCAGCTAAAGCTTCCCTTGCTCATCTAAAACATTTCTGAATTACTAAAGCACTCAGAGTCTGCTGACGGAGCATCTGGCGCTGTTCGCGAGCAAGCTTAGTCTGTTGCAAATATCTCTGCCTCTCGCTCTCTTTGGAGCTCCGCCCACCCAAATCCACCTTTTTTTGACGAGACGGGTCGCCAGAGAAAAACATTTTATTCTTCCTCTACCTGCTCCCTTCGTATACAGTTTAAAACTCAGTTCAATTTGGAGTTCCAAATTTGCTCGAATGGCCGTTTTGTTGCGATTCCAATCGAAGTCACAAATACAAAAATCTAACGCCACGCCTTCATATATATATATATATATACAAAATAAGAATTGGAGAAAGAGGAAGTGCAGAGCCAAAGGCTCGCACATACACGCGAGAGGAGAAACACTCCACACTATTATATTACTGAATAAACATTACATTTATAGGTAAACCCAAACCAAACTAGATCCAAGAATAATGGATCAGATCCTATGAACTAGGAACTAACAAACCACTCATGCTATCAATAGACGATGCATTTCTACATTATCTCTAACATCCTCCCTTAATGTAGAAATGGATCAAAATACTAAATATGCCTGTAGATTCAGGCTTACAAATCAGCAAAGCAATTTCACGATCTAGGGTTCGAGGCCTTGAACTCTACAGTCCTTCTTCTTCATTTTGACCTTAGTTGCCGTCAAACCATACTTCTTTTTCTTCTTAGGTTTCCTCAGCCAGATCTTGAAATCTCCAGGCCTTGTTGTATTGTTCATTTTAACATAAAATTCTTCAAAGTTTACATTTAAAGTTGGCCTCCATGGTTGAAGACAAATAAGTATTTTTACACTTGCCAAAATTTCTTCATCATAGTTTTGCTTGCCATCCTTGTTTTCATCTTTTGCAGTCTCGATGCAATCTGCAACAATCTTAGGCTTAGCTATCCATTCTTCAATAAACCTCAGTTCTGCATCAAAGTCATTTATTTTTGCTTCAGCGAATGTAATAGTGGAGACCAATGGAACTAAATCGATGAGCATCTCATCAAATGCATTTACGTTCTCCATATCTTCAATAACCTGCTCTTGCTCCAGTTTCCTTTCTGCACTTTGTTCATCCATATCAATAGCTACAGGGTTATCATGCAAAGGTGGTTCTGATTCCAGCGAGATCTCTTTGTCTCCTTCATCATTTACAGGAACTTGGCTGAAGTAATCATCTTCCTCTTCGTCTTCAAAGATGCTTTCAAAAGCAAGTCTCATGAGGAAGTCCATCTTGAATGGAATAATTACCTTCAACACTGAAGATGGCAGCAACAAAATACAGTACCACACCCTGTCACGCGCAGGATCTTATTTCTCCCTTCGGCGGCTTCAAAAAGATATTGCGGGCTTTACCACCAGCGTTGAGCTCCAACCCAATTCTCCAAATCGCAGTTGGATACCACCGACGTCTGCCAATGGTGTGCAGGTGCTCAGTCTCAATACTGATTTCGATGAGATATTGCTGCTTTGATGGAGGAAATCACTGTTCAGGCTTAGCCACAGCAGCTCGTGGCTCCTTTTTCACACGGTTCTTCCACCAGACGTCGACTGCCTCACTGCAGGATCAGATTCCCTCAGCGATCTCTGGCCCTCTCTAGCGATTTGGGCAGTAATGAAGAGCTTGACGCATTCAGGCCACCACGCAGACAGGCCACCGAGAGCTTGACGCAGTCACCAGATGGAGGAAAGAACATCAGTGGCAGTCTTCCGAACAAAAAAAAATGGAGATTCACGCTCAAACACTGGAGGTCGAAGTTGCTTTCAACGCAGCACTTCACATTGGCTCTCTGATGGTCGCAATCTTTACAAGCAATACTTCACGCAGACAGGCCACCAGGCTTCAAATACATACGGCTTCAATTAAATATTTGCGCCCAGCACTCACGGCCTTGCAAAATAAATTGATCCAGGCTCTGCTTTTAGCTCCAACCCCGCCCTAGCCTGGGCAGCGATCTCTCCCCCGGTGATCAGGCTTGCCGTCAGCAGGTCGTGGCTTCCCCTTTTTTTTTTTTTTTTTTTTTGGGTGGCTTTACTTTCTTTCACAGCGGCGACTCCTTCTTCACCCCGCTTCTCCAACTAAATTCAGGCAGCAATCTTCAGATTTGCGCAGGGTGCACTCTGTCGTCCTCGGTCATTACTACAGGAGGCTTAGCAGATCCATCCTCCACGGCTTCTGCAATATGTAAAATAGCAGAAATCGCTGATTTTCACCAATTACACAGGAGCAACTATCTCTTCACGCTGCGTCTTCAACACTCACGCCCAATCACGATATTTCTCTGCTCCTGGAATTCACCTCAGGTAGCAATGACTCCAGTAGCAGCTTCCTGCTCACGGCACCCAACCAAGTACTACCTCAGCTCTGATACCAAAATAAGAATTGGAGAAAGAGGAAGTGCAGAGCCAAAGGCTCGCACATACACGCGAGAGGAGAAACACTCCACACTATTATATTACTGAATAAACATTACATTTATAGGTAAACCCAAACCAAACTAGATCCAAGAATAATGGATCAGATCCTATGAACTAGGAACTAACAAACCACTCATGCTATCAATAGACGATGCATTTCTACATTATCTCTAACAATACATACATATGTGGCTAAGGAAAAAATTGGTCCTTATGGTCGGCCACGCAACCTATTTGACCTTTCCTTCTTATTCTTATTATTTTGGTATCCTTGGTGATTAGCTAGTGTGCATCATTTGTGAGTTGGTTAGGATGATAATTTGCTCATGGCTAAGAGGGCCAATGATGTATCGTCTAGCAAGAGGGTAGACGATCGACGAAGCCCTAAGGTTCAGGCTTCACTGAAGGACAATGCGATTGGCAATGTGTGGATAATGTGTCAACAATTCTAGGACAAGTATGTAGAGGTACAAACCAAGGGTATGTGAATGCCTCATGCTTGGGAGAGACATGATGTAATGGACTAGCTAGGTAACAACATCATTATACATAATGTATTAGACTAGATGGGTGACAAAATCATTGTACATTCGATTGTTGGTTGTTTCATTGTGATGGCTTGGGGAAGGTGTAATCAGGTTACCTATAGTTGGGTGGTGATCATTGGAACACTACATATGGTGAAACAAACACACTCATATTCGACAAGTATAAGGTGTGCCTTGTTTGGGTTTGGGTAAGACATGTTGATGAGGTGTAACCTACATGATACAAGCAGTTATTGGTCATGACCTCTATATTGAACTTGGAAACTCTATATTGATTACATTGATCTAAACAAAATCATAGTCTGAGATCTATATCCCATTCCTTGGATCAATGACCTTATCGACCAAATCAAGGGTGCCAAGTATTTCAGAATATTGATATGAAGTCCAACTATCATCATGTACCAATTGAGCTGACCAATGTTTGGAAGATTGCCTTCAAATATTGAGAATTCCTTTTCGAGTCATTGGTCATGCCTTTTAGCTTGACTAACACTCCAAAAAATTTCATGAGGATGATGGATGATATTATTTTTCCATTAACTAATTATTTTTAGGTCGTATATCTAGATGGCATCCTCATCTACAATATAACATGAACATAATATTTGCATCATATTAAATAGGTCCTCAACACCCTGCGACAACACAAGTTATACACCAATATAGAGAAGTGCTCATTTGGCATGGAAATAATTTAGCATCTGGGATATATCGTGGATGAGCATGTTGTGAATGTGGCTCCAACCAAGATCCAATACATTTGCAACTATTCGGACCCTATGACTCTCACATAGCTTTGCAGCTTCCTAGGCCTTGCCAACTTCTATCACAGATTTCTGTTGGGATTTTATCATATTGCTTGGTCCCTTATCCAGGTGACCAAAGGAGGATCTAATTGACAATGGTCCAAAATATTTCCTAATTTCAGATGTTAGACCTAATAAGAGTAAAATCTGTAGGGGCTAGGGAATATCTCAGAAGAAAACTGAAGAGTTACAAGGCAAGAGAGAAAGTGAATCGGTTTGTCGTAGGGAAAGACATTAATATAGACAGAGCTACATCCTTTTCTACTCAAGTTGTGGTTGGTCATGTAGAGTTTTCAAATGTTATTCACTTTGAACTTATGGAATGGGTAAATTCAAAGTGGATTCCAAATTTTGGTTTGGCTCCTAGAGTTAACATGCTCATTAACGGGTGGATATAATTAATTTTTCCTTCAGTAGAGGCAATGCCAAGTATATTGGAGAGGGTTTGGTTGATTAAAGAGGGATCTCTTGTTTTAAAACGATGGCATACATCTTTTGATACAAAGAGGGAGAAGTTAACTTAGCGAAATCTATGGGTTCTATTGCCAGGATTTCCAATTGAACTTTCAACAACAAATATCTTTGAAGGGCTTGTGAATTCCATGGGTCATTTCATTAGATCATGGAGAAATGAATATTATATGGTGCAGATAAATGGATGGAATCCATGATGGTGGATTTAGATAACACCAAAGGGGTAGTATGGGAAGATATGGTTATTACATAGAGACTGGACTATTAAATTGAGCACATACATCGGTGGACAAACACACAACTCACAAAATAGATCACACAATTTACTCAACAATTGAAGAATGAAACATTGCAAAAATGGCTTGCAGCTGTGAATGCTTTCATTAATCAAAAAGTAATCAGATGATAATTACAATGAAGTACAATGGCTTTAATAGCCACATTGAAATTCGAATCCACATGAGGAAATTCGAATTGATAGACTCTACTTGACTGGAGGTAACTAAGACCTTGTCTAAATCACTATCGAAGGACTCAATAGTTAACTGACCTTGTCTAAACCAAACTGGAGTTCATCGGAGCTCTAAAACACAACTCAAGTGTTACATTCAGTGTTGACTAAGGCTAACTGACTGTGGTAGGTGAGAAATGTGCCCCTCCTGAGTGCAGTCATGTAAACCTAGCGCTAACTGAATGTAGAGGACTAGAACTAAATGTAATTGACTCCTAACTTAGCTTGACTAGTCATCAACTGAACTGAACTAACCTTGGTTGGTTTTGGCACTCCCAGTGGCTCCTACATTGTAGAGATTGGTCTAGGAGGCTCCTAAACTGATGCAATTAAGTGCAATCAGTGGGAGTAAGCCTCAATTAGTGTTCCCCACACTTTAGTAACTGAAACATGTGCCCCAATTATGCCAAGTGGACCCAATGGTGCTAATGACTAAAAATAGACTAGATGGACTCCCGATTTAGACATGACTCCTGATTTAGACATATGACCAAATTGGACAAGGGAGGAATAATAATGCTAACACCCCCCCTGAATGCTAACTTTTACAATCTGTGGGCCCTGGTAACTAAGACCATAGGTCACCCATTACATCAAGTAAAATAAAGTAACTGCTCAATACAAGGAGCTGGGGCAAAAACCACATGGGAAAAAAGCTCCCCCCTCTATCTAAGCAGGTAGAATCAGGTCTCAAGTTTGAAAAACTTGAAAATATGTTGCTGCAATCTTCATCTCTGTGAGGTAGCGAAGCAACATGCATGGTGTGCTGTGCATAGGTATTCTGGGGCCTGGCATGTAGAATTCTCCTTCTTCTCAAAAAATGATGATGGAAGGAAGGAGGAATGTAACCTTTGTCTCTTGCTGAATGAAGAGGTGTATGATCATATCCATTCTTCTGAATGTAGTGAGACTGATCCCTTGCCATATAGCATCTTACAGGGAGTCTATTGCATCTCTCTGAAGGAGGTAAAATTGCATGGCATAGCGCAAGGGTCTTTCCTTTCTGAGTGTCATGTGAGTTTCCAGTCATCTTCCTAGCTTCCAGTTTGGAAGTAGGGACTGAATCTAGATCTAAGTCACCCTGAATCTCAATCTCATAAACTGATAAAGATGGATCTACATTACTAGTAGAAGCTGTAAAATAAGTAGATGCAATGATTTTACTTTCCCTTGCAAGTGGTTGCTGAGAGTGAACTGGTTCTGAAGGAGGCATGAAATGTGAGAACTCATATGCTTTTGAAGCATGATTTGCAATACCCTTTGCTTTGATGCTCCCAGTAGAGATATCTGTGATCTCCACTGATTCAGGACCAAAGATCACTCGATTTGGAGATCCAGTATGGGTCATCTGATAGACAGATAATAGGTTTGAAGCTAGGGAGGGAACAAATAGCACATCTTTGAACCTTCCATGTTCAAGCTTGATAGATCCTTTCCCTTTTGTTTGGACTTTACTGTTATTGCTCATCTGAATACTAGGACCATCAAAGGACTGAAAAGAAGAGAATGATTCTTTGGATGTAGCCATATGGTTGGAAGCTCCATAATCAATGAGGAAGACATGTGCTGATGTGCAGCAAGCCTTCAGTGCATGGCCTTTCCTTTGGTATTCTTCATCTTCTTCTTCTTCAGAGTCATCCTTCCTTGCGCTAGCAGGTACATAAATGTTATGTTTCTTCAAAAGAAGAGACATATCATCAAGTTGTCTTCTCATACAGGAGCTTTCTGAATGAAAGCCCCTTCCACAGTAAGAGCAGAGGACCTTGCCTTTGCCATTATTCTTGCTTCTCTTCGAACCTGAAGGCTCTTTTGACTATTCTTTCTTCATAGGAGACTCATCTCTTTGCTTCCCTTTGTCATTCGCTACCTTATCTCCCCTTGCAACCAGAGCTATATCTTTGGAAGATCGAATGATCCCCATTTGGATCAATTTATCATTCTCAGAAATAAGAGATTGGATGAGGGCATTAAGAGTGGGCATCTTCCAATTTGGAGTAGTGAGCCTTACTGTTTGGAAGGTGGATACAAAGACTGAGTAGTCTGCATTGAGCTTTGTGAGAATGGCAAGGATGAGCTAATCTTCATCCTTCTCCACTTTGCATTGCTTCAACTGATATATTAGGTTCTTGAACTTTGTGAAGAATTCATTCAGTGATTCGAAGTTGGATGGATTAAGAGTGATAAAATCATTTTCTAGCTGATGGATCCTCATCTCATCCTGCTTATCAAATAAGGAGGCAAGCTTGTCCCAAACCTCCTTGGGAGTCTTCAATCCTTGGATTTGGAATCGAAGATCTCTAGAGACTGAGGAGAGCAAGTGTCCATGGGCTTCATCAAGCCTGTTCAAGTACTTTTCTTTGTCATTATCTAAAGATGGCACTACCTATGTTTCTTCTATGAGTTTGAAGAGCTGCTTGGTGTGGATCATTACCACCATGTCTTCCTTCCACTGGTGATAGTTGAAGGGAGTGAGAGGCTCTACTGGATGAGCCATTTTGAATGCAGTAAGAAGGAATGAGCTGTTGTAGCGAATGCAGTGAGAAGAAAGAGTTGCTTGTAGCAAACGCTGTAAGAAAAGTTGATAACCTGTCACACAATCAAACATACAAAGTAAGGTCGACAATCTGCACTTTTGGAATTTCCTTCACACCCAGCATAGTTGATCAAGCAAGTTTGATCTATGGAAATTGAACCCAGTGATAGAACAATTTTACTCACAACAATTATCAATTGAACATACAAAATCACTCATAAAAGAGACTGAATATGGAGCTGAACACTAAACTGTATTGAATAAGTGTACAATAGCCAACCCTATAATAACATAGGTTGCTGCATTAAATAATTACATCAGGGATTCGAATGCATGAGGAGGCAATTCCAATCTAGTCAAAAGCAGGCTTACTAAAATTAAGCAATTCCCCCATAGGTGCATAAAGTAGTTTCCAAATCAGTCAAGGAGCTCATGAATTGGAAAAATCACTTAGGAAAGCTAAAGAGTGATGGAATGACAACTCATACATGCTTTTCATAGGAGAAAAGAGTGGAGGATGTGGAGGACAAAAAACTAGTTCACCTCACCTAGTCAAACTTTCCCAATTGCCTTAAAGCATTGAAAAAGCAGGCAATAAAGCAGAAAAAGCAGAAGGGCCTCTAGGAGACTAGGAATAAAGCAGAATTGATTCCTTGAGGTTTCCCAAGTGCTACATGAGTCAAAATAGGCAAGTTTGACCACTATGGATAGGCAAATGACAACTTGCATAAGGTGGAGTCATGAGACTAGGCAAATAAGACAAAAATGATTAATTTAATGTCTAAGGTAGCTAACTATGGGTTGATTATTCTAACACCCCCCCTTAAGCCTGACTTATGAGTAATATATTAGAAAATTATAGGGCCTAGCAACAAGGCTTAGTCACCCTTTACATACTGCATGTCCATTTAACCAAGGAAAGAGGCAAAAACCACATGGGAAAATCCTCCCTTAAACATGGACTGTAAAACAAAATTTGGAAATCTTGTCTTCACTCATGCTTCACAGCATGATCAACAATCCCTAGCAATGATTTGAGATTGCTGAAGGTCTTCTCACAAAATTCTTTGGTGAAGATATCAGCTACTTGTTCTGAAGATGAACAGAAGACTAGGTGAATGGTGCCATCATGCACACGCTCTCTGATGTAGTGCATATGGATCTCAATGTGTTTGGTTCTCTTCTTCTGAACTGGATCATTGCAGATTCGAATGGTACTCTGGCTATCACAGTAGATGGTAGTTGAGTACTCTAATTCAAAGCCACACTCTCCAAGTAATCCCTGTAACCATAAACATTGAGTTGCTGCATTTACAACTCCTCTGTACTCTGCTTCTGTAGATGAGAGTGCAATGGCACTCTGTTTCTTGCTTAACCAGCTGATTGGCCCTTCTGCAAGCATGAACACATATCCTGATGTGGACTTTCTGTCTGTGCTATCACCTGCCCAATCACTGTCAGTAAATCCAATCAAATCAAGATTAGATTTTGCTTTGTAGAAGATCACATGTGTCCTTGTTCCCTGAACAAAGTTAAGGATCCTTTTGGCTGCTTTCCAATGGATCTCATGAGGCTGATCCATGTATCTAGAAGCCACACTTACTGCATAAGAAAGATCAGGTCTAGTGTGTGTAAGATACAACAAACATACAATCAATTGCCTATACAATGTATTGTTTACCATAGGTGAAGAATTAGCTTCTTCCAGCTTTACTCCTGAAAGGAAAGGAGTCTTGCTTGGTTTTCAATCCTTCATTCTGAATTTGTTTAGCAAATCCAAGGCATACTTGGACTGGTGCACCTTGATTCCAACTTTGGTTTGAGCAATCTCAAGCCCCAAGAATTGGCTTAAGAGCCCCAAGTCTGTCATGGAGAAGGCTTGGTTCATTGCACCCTTCAAGGAAGCAATTTCATCCTTTGAGCTTCTTGTAATGAGGAGGTCATCAACATATAACACAATGATCATTAATGAACCATTAATTAACTTCAAATAGACATTTGGATCTGATTTGCACCGAATAAAATTCAGTGATAGCAAGAAGCTTCAATCTTGGCATACCAAGCCTTGGGGGCTTGCTTTAGCCCATACAATGACTTTCTCAACCTGCACACAAGAGAAGGGTTAGTAGCAAATCCTTGAGGCTGCTGCATGTATATCTCTTCAGTGAGATCTCCATTCAGGAAGGCACATTTTACATCCATGTGATGTACCTCCCATTGCTTTGAAGCTGCAATGGCTAAGGCTAGCCTGATGGAGTCCATCTTTTCCATTGGTGCAAAGGTCTCATTGTAATCTAGGCCATGAACCTGTGAGTAGCCCTTGGCTACCAATCTGGCCTTGTACTTCAAAGGTGAACCATCAGCAGCAAATTTGGTCTTGTAGACCCACTTACACTGAACTAGCTTCCTCCCTGGGGGAAGATCCACTAGCTCCCAAGTGTTGCCCTTCTGGAGTGAGTTGAACTCTTCCTTCATGGCTGTTTTCCATCTTGGATCTCCTGCTACTTCTTCATATGTATGAGGATCTAATTCCACCATCAGATAGAATTTCTCAGCAAACATAGGATCCTTCATGCACAGACCAACCTCAAATTGAGATCTAGTCCTCCTGGGGTCATTGGGATTCCCAACTAGCTCTCCTATTGCATGAAGTGTCTTGGCTGCCCATTTTGGCCTTGTAGGGCTGTTAGGGTCTGCAATAAACTCATCACAATTAGACATATCAGAATTAGCATGTTCAACAAACTCTTCACTTACTTTCAGAGGATCTGGTGGTGAAGAGGCTTCTCCAACTTCCATTGCTGCTAGGGGTTCTTCTTGAAACTGAACACACCTTTCGATGAAGGCTTTGTTTGTGCTCAAATTTATCAGCTTTTACCCTTTTGAATCTTCAGAGTACCCAACAAATACACACTCTTTGGGGCTGCAAAGCCTTTCTCTTTTCTGTTGGAATTCTAGCCCAAGCCCTTAAGCCAAAAATCCTGAAATGGGTCACATCTGGCTTGTGCCCACTCCATGCTTCGAAAGGAGTCATACCATCAAGCTGTTTATGAGGCACCCTATTCTGGATATAGGCTGCACAGTTTATAGCTTTGGCCCAGTACTTTGGTGGCAAATTTTTGGCCTCCATCATGCATGTTGCCATCTCCTTCAGTGATTTGTTCTTCCTCTTAGCAACACCATTTTGCTATGGTGTGTAAGGGATAGAATGCTGCATCTGAATACCTGCATCTGCACAATATTGAATAAACTCAGACTTGACATACTCACCACCATTGTCAGATCTGGGGACCTTGAGTTTCCTCCCAGACTGGTTTTCAACCAAATCCTTAAAGACTTTGAAGAGGCCAAAAACTTCAGACTTGTGTTTCAGGAAGTAAACCCAGCAATACCTGGAAAAGTCATCTATGAAATTCAATGCATATTTGGCCTGACTCATGGACATATGAGGGAATGGGCCAACAACATCACTGTGGATCAACTCGAGGGGTACAGAGGTTCTCTCATGACTAGCTCTCTCAAATTTATGCTCTGGAAGTTTTCCTAGGATACAACCTTGGTAGACTCCTTTGGAAAATTTTATCTTGGGAAACCCTATAACCATCTCTTTTTCACTAAGATCAGAAAGATACTTGTAATTTAGGTGGCCAAATATTTCATGCCAAAGCTTGCTTGCCTCATTAGCATGAATCAGAAGAGCAGAAGGGGTTTGAGTAGGGTAGGAAGTGTGAGAACATATATACCTTCGAAGTATGATTTGTAACTCCTTTTGCAATGAATTTACCACTTGAGATCTCTGTGATCTCAACTTCATCAGGGGAGAATATGACCTTCTTTGGAGACCCAATGTGAGTCATCTAGTACACTGATAAGAGGTTGGAGGCAAGACTAGGCACATACAACACATTGTTGAACTGACCATGATCAAGATCAATCCTCCCTTTGCCCAAACTTTTAGTGAGAGAGTCATCTCCCAGTACTATTGGTGGACCTTTCGACATGTAAAGTGAGGAGAATGCCTCCTTGGTCGAAACCATGTGTCTTGAAGCTCCAGAATCAATGATGAAACTAGGTGAGCTTGATGTGCTAGCAACCAATGCATGAACTCTCTCTCTGTCTTCTGAACTTGATCCTCCTTCTCTCTTCTTTGAACTGTCTGGAAGGGAGATGCCATTCTTCTCCAGGAGTTGGGTCAGCATGTCTATTTGCTTCTTCATACAAGAGCTTTCAGTGTGATTGCCCTTATTGCATTATGTGCACTTGCTCATTTCTCCTTTATTCTTCTTCTTCTGGTAGTTCTTCTTGGAACCTTGTAGCTCCTCCGGAGACTTGTTCTTGTCTCTCTTTTGCTCAGGTTGCTTTTTAGATTTTTTTTTCTTTTTGAATCCACCCTCGAATCTCCAGCAACTAGAGCTTGGCCTTTGGATGGTTTGATGGTGCCCATCATCACCAACTTGTCCTGTTCTTGTGTGAGAGATTCCATGAAATCTGCAAGGCTAGGCATCTTCCAGGTTCGAGCTGTCAACTTTGTGGCATAGAAGGTTGAAACAAACACTGAATAGTCAAGGTCAAGCTTTGAGAGTATGGCCAAGACCAGCTGATCATCCTTCTTTTCGATCCCACATTGTTTTAGCTGCAAAACAAGTGCTTTGAACTTGGAGAAATAGAGTTGCAGGGATTCAAAGCTATTTGGACTCAGGGAGATCAATTCATTTTCGATTTGATGTCCCCTCATCTCATCTGTCTTTCCAAAAATATCAACAAGATTCTCCCATACTTCATTTGCTGATGTCAATCCATCAAGATGGAAAATGAGGTCTCTAGAAATACTCAGACACAAGAGACCATAGGCCTCATCCCTCCTGTTGTGCCATTTTATCTTCTCTGCAACTGCATTGGGCTCTGCTTCTATTGCCATAGTCACTCTGTAGAGGCCTTTCGCTCTCAACAGTATCTCCATCTCTGCTTTCCATTCAAAGAAATTGAAGGGAGTCAAGATGATCTTCTGAGATTGATCCATAGCTCAGAAATTGTCCCAGCTGTTAGTAGAAGGCTCCCAGTCACTGATGTCGAACCTGCAAAACAATTTTGAAGGAGAGAAATCGATCTACAATGGATCTGATACCATGTGGAAATTGAACCCAGTGATAGAACAATTTTACTCACAACAATTATCAATTGAACATGCAAAATCACTCACAAAAGAGACTGAATATGGAGTTGAACACTAAACTGTATTGAATAAGTGTACAATAGCCAACCCTGTAATAACATAGGCTGTTGCATTAAATAATTACATCAGGGATTCGAATGCATGAGGAGGCAATTTGAATCTAGTCAAAAGCAGGCTTACTAAAATTAAGAAATTCCCCCATAGGTGCATAAAGTAGTTTCCAAATCAGTCAAGGAGATCACGAATTGGCAAAAGCACTTAGGCAAGCTAAAGAGTGATGGAATGACAACTCATACATGCTTTTCATAGGAGAAAAGAGTGGAGGATGTGGAGGACAAAAAACTAGTTCACCTCACCTAGTCAAACTTTCCCAATTGCCTTAAAGCACTGAAAAAGCAGGCAATAAAGCAGAAAAAGTAGAAGGGCGCCTAGGAGACCAGGAATAAAGCAGAATTGATTCCTTGAGGTTTTCCAAGCGCTACATGAGTCAAAATAGGCAAGTTTAACCACTATGGATAGGTAAATGACAACTTGCATAAGGTGGAATCATGAGACTAGGCAAATAAGACAAAAATGATTAATTTAATGTCTAAGGTAGCTAACTATGGGTTGATTATTCTAACATGATCAACAATTTCCTAACTTGGGATATTAAGTGGTAAATTCTATGCTTTTGGTGTAGTACTGGAAGGAGCAATTTGCTCAAAAAAAATGATCCAGATGGATATCTGAGGAGGAGAGGTGTCTTTTCCGCCGAGGATCTGATACCATATTAAATTGAGCACATAGATCTGTGGACAAACACACAACTCACAAAATAGATCACACAATTTACTCAGCAATTGAAGAATGAAACAGTGCAAAAATGGCTTGCAGTTGTGAATGCTTTCATTAATAAAAAAGTAATCAGATGATAATTACAAAGAAGTACAATGGCTTTAATAGCCACATGAAATTTGAATCCACATGAGGAAATTCAAATTTATAGACTGTACTTGACTGTAGGTAACTAAGACCTTGTCTAAATCACAATCAAAGGAATCAATAGTTAACTGACATTGTCTAAACCATAACCGGAGTTCATCGGCGCTCTAAAACACAACTCAAGTGTTACATTTAGTGTTGACTAAGGCTAACTGATTGTGGTAGGTGAGAAATGCGACCCTCCTGAGTGCAGTCATGTAAACCTAGCGCTAACTGAATGTAGAGGACTAGAACTGAATGTAACTGACTCCTAACTTAGCTTGACTAGTCATCAACTGAGCTGAACTAACCTTGGTTGGTTTTGGCACTCCCAATGGCTCCTAAATTGTAGGGATTGGTCTAGGAGGCTCCTAAACTGATGCAATTAAGTGCAATCAATGGCAGTAAGCCTCAATTAGTGTTCCCCACACTTTAGTAACTGAAACATGTGCCCCAGTTAGGCCAATTGGACCCAATGGTGCTAATGACTAAAAATAGACTAGACGGACTCTCGATTTAGACATGACTCTTGATTTAGACATATGACCAAATTGGACAAGGGAGGATTAATAATCCTAACATGGACTATCGTCATATCCGCTTTCGTTGTCATTATTGTCGTGAGACGAGCCATTTGAAGGCGAAATATCCACTGTTATTTGCAGGAGAGGATGAGGTTTTGAGTGAAATCCATGATTCACCTTGAGAACCCTTTCCATCTATAGACTCTTGGACTATTGTTGAATGTAGTTGTCATTGATGTCAAAGGAGTTCAGTAATGATAAAGGAATAACCAACGACATGATGGCAGGGAAAACTCAGTGTAAGACCAAGGAATAACAAAGGAAGTGATGACATGGAATGATGATGATGTGGCATGTGTGATGAGGATGGAAAGACACATGATGGTGTTTTGATGCTATCATGAAGTCAATGTTACAATTTGATATCATTTTGGAAAAGTATGACAATTTGGTGAAACTTTGGAAATTGACTAAGTATGAAAATATTAGTCAAAACTATCTTAAGGAAACGCCCTCCATAATTCATAGGTTGAGGAAAATGCTTGTCCCATCCTGTCAGGCTATAGCTTGTTGAAGTGGTTATCTGACCATGGTCTCATTTCAAAGCAAATTGTAAATTAGACAAAGTCGGACGGTCCAGATCAAAGGAAAGAAGATAGATCGACGAGGAGGAAAGGACCCACAAAGTAAATGTGCGTGGAAGATAAAATTCTAGAGTGCCAAAGTGAAGTTCTATGCTTGATAGTTGATCAATCGACTAGGAGGATTCTGCAAGTGATTGATGATTCACAGCAGTTGCATAAAGAGATTTGCGGAAGTGCATTTCGAAAAAATTTGGAAGGCACATCCGCAATCCGTAATCCGACCGCGGAAAGAACGTTGCGGCCACATAATTACGGAAGTCATCTTTTGAAATTTGAGAAATGCATACCCACAATGTGCAATATGTAATTGCTAAAAGTTAACTGCGGAAAGCGTAAATGTGGAATCCTATTTCGAAAAATTTCAAAGGCAGGCCCACAACCCACAACCCGCAATTGCAGAAGGAAGGAGTTCCCACAGATTGTGGAAAGATCATTGCGAAAGGTTAATTGCAAAAAGGCAGTTTACAAAAAGATCAATGCAGAAAGGTAATTGCATAATCGAAAAAATGTTTTGCGAAAATATTTGCAGAAAGATAAATGCGGAAAGGTTGTTGGGGAAGAGTTTCTGGTGCGGAAAGGTCGTTACAGAAAGGAAATTGCAGAAGGATTTTTTACAAAAAGAACAAGGCTGATAATTTAAACTGAGTTTTATTTTTCATAAACATAGTTTAATCATGTAGAAGATATAAACAAAAGTATATTAATTCTTAAGCAGAGTTTATTAATCACAAACAGAGTTATGATTAACAAAAAGGGACGTGACTATATTAATTAAAACACAAGAAGAATTAATTAAACAACATTAAAATAAATAGGGTGCGACTGATAGATTAAAATAGATAATGAAGAGACACATTTTATGAATGGATGTGTTTGTTGTTGAAGAGACATGAATATTGGATGAATGTTGTTACTAATAAAATATATAAAATCATATGCATGAATTGGAAGTTAAATGTCTCTGCAGTCCGGATCCATGTAGCAACAGCAACAGAAGACAAAGACCAAGGAAGTGATGAGAAACCAATGATTGAATTGAAGACATAAGAATATCTGGAAGTTTGATAAAAACATATTAGGGTGGGATGGTGGTGCTAGGGAAAGTTGTAAGCTTGCAAGGGGGTTGTAGCCTCCTTCCAGTACAAGTGGGTAAATAAGGGTTTTGTAGCATCCTGTCAATTGTAGCTGCCAAAATAGGGGGTTGTAGCCTCCTTCCAGTGGTAGCTGGTAAATAGGGTGTTGTAGCATCCTTTCAGTAGAAACTGATAAAAGCAGGGGGACGTATCCTCCTTCCAGTAGTAGCTGCTAAATAGGGTTTCGTAGCATCCTTTCATTAGCAATTGATAAAAATAGGGGGTCGTAGCCTCCTTCTAGTAGTTGCTGGTAAATAGGGTATTGTAGCATCCTATTAGTCATAGCTGACAAAACTATTGTAAATATAATTTTGCAGTAATAGAAAGTGTTAGCGGTTTTCCCAATTGGGATTCCACGATAAAATTTGTGTTTCTTGTATCTTGTTGATCATGTGTGATAATGAATAAGTTCAAACTGGTTTTAATTGTTAAAAGTTATCAATACTCAGTCACCCCCCCTCAACATTGTCCAATATTCCAACAACTACTTCTTCTCTAGACTCAGTGGGAAACTTGGAAGGTATCTATCAGTTACAATATCGTTCCGTGTATGAGGGTATTTCACGTAGAGAATTAAATTATATTATTTCTATTGAAAAGGAGGATCAAAAGAAAATGTCCCTTCTTGTACCTTTTCTTCTAATTCCCAAATAGATTTGATTAAATTTTCTTCTGTTGATAAGATGGACCAAGATAATCATCCTTTTCCTAGTACTTTTTCTGCTGATATGCAAAATAGTTTAACTATGGAAGCCATCAATTTTGATTGTAAAAATATGAGTGATGCCAAATCCTCTCCGAAATGGGAGTTAAATTTGGTTTTGAATAATAGGAGGTAATTTCTGAGGGAGTTTCTCAAACCCATTTTGATCCTTCTTGAAACCCTTCAAATTCTATAATTGAATGTGGATATACTTTTATCCCATTAATGGATAGGGGTGTTCATAGTGGTAAATATTTTGTTCAAAAACCAGAATTGGTCTTTCCCCCTAGTTTGAAAAATGATTCTCTAATCCTTATCCCTTCATGTGAAACTACATTAGTTCAATCTGGGATTTCTATTGAAAAAACTCCCTTCCAAGTGTACTCTAAAAACCAAAATAATTTATATATACTCGTATTATATGTTCAATGTTAGAATGCTACCATTAGAAAAAAGAAGAAAAATGTGAATCATGACTCTAATGATTCAATTTTGGAAAATGGAACAATTCAACATTAGTACATCCCTCTTTATACTAGAATTTTGTTTGATAGTGAAGATTCAAATCCTGTAAATGACGTAAATACTTATGGGGTTCTTAGAGAAAGCTTGCCCTCTAATAAGGGGTCTTAATGTTGCTACTTTCTTTTAATGTCTATGGAGTTGAGGGATGAGAAGGGTATTTCTCTATCCCAACTTTTAAAATATACTACCCCATATATTATCTTGATTCAAGAATCCATGTGTGGAGAAATTCAAGCAATAGAGACCTTCTCTAAGCTTTTACCCGGTCGGAATATTTTTGCTATTAGTTCAAATGGGTTATCAAGAGGTCTTATAACTTGTTGGAACTCTAGGGTTTTAGAGTTCAAATCCTATAAATTTTGTGGTGGTATATTGTTGGAAGGAATACTTTTTGAAAATAATAAAACCCTTAATGTATTTAATTGTTATGGCCCATATCGTGAAAGAGAACCAATTTGGAATCATCTGAAGAGTAGTGGCTTGTTAAACCTACCAAATTTGGTTATTGCAGGGGATTTATATTTTTTGATATCTGTAGATGAGGTTTGGGGACAACTGGCTAGATTAGATCCATTATATGAGTTCTTTACACAACTGTTACAGAATTCAAATATGAATATGCTACATTTAGAAGAAATATCAATTCTATCTAGGATCTTCAGGATGATGATTGAAATCCTATTCAGTCTCAGTTGGAGTTAAAAAGTGCAGCTCAGACATATTTCAAAAATCAATTCAAAGATCCTGGTTTGACAAACATAGAAGCACAATTAAAGGTGATTAGTCATTTTCCTTCTTTCTTCACCAATGAAGAGGGTTCTAGCATTAGGGATCCTGACACTTTTTTCATAAATGGAAGGTGTTCTAAATCAATTTTCCAAGGAAAAAATCCATGGGCCATATGGATGGACGGTGGATTTTTTTATGAACTTTTTTGAGATCATGGGCAATGATATCCTATAGATGGATGATCAGTCAAGGGAGGAAGGATATATGTCAGGATATTTAAATTATATGCTCATTGGACTTATTCCTAAATCAAACAAGCCAAATAATTTTAGTGCAATTTGTTGTTCTCGTGAATGTATCTCTTATTGTTTTTTTCAAAAGTTCTAGAGGACTTTGTCAGGGTTGTCCATTGTCCCCCCTTTTACTTTTACTCGTTATTGAAGGGTTAAGTAGGATGATAAATATATTTAAATTAAAAGAAAAAATAAAGGGGATAAATATATCGTTAACTGTTTTTATTCCACACCTTATTTTTGTTGATGATGTTATCTTAATTAGGAAAGGATTCAAAGAAGAATGGCAACATTTCACTGAAAGTATTAAAATCTTATGTGCAGCTTTTGGTATGGAAGTGAGTATCACCAAATCAATTTTTATATGTCATAGAGTCAGTGAAGAGGTATTGAGACGTATTTCAGCTATCCTTCATGCACAAACTTTAGAGATAATTGAGTGCTTTAAATACCTAGGATATTTTCTAAAGCCAAACACTTACATGTTTGATGTTTGGCTTTGGTTGTTGAAGAATTATGAGAATAGGATTTGTCATTGGTAGTATAGGATTCTTTATTTAGGAGGTAGACTAACTCTAATTAAATTTGTTTTCATAGTGATATCGGTCTTTTGGTTTTCTATGGCTCAAATCACAAAAGATATTCTCATTATTATGAGGAGAAATATGTTTACTTTTTTTTTGGTTTGGGAAAAATGGTGGTGGGAATTATCATCTTGATAATTGGGAAATATTGTCCAAGTCGAAAAAGTGGGGCGGTTGGAATATAAAAAACCTTCATTGGTTCAGTACAACCTTAAACATGAAAATATTGTGGCGTGGTCTATTTGGAAAAAGGTTTGTGGTGTGAGGTTTTGAAAGGTAAATATCTCAAAGATAGCATTCTGGAATGGATATGAAAACCAAATAAATAGGTTAGGAATGATTCCAATTTTTGGAGAGGGTTTTTGAAGGGCTTCCCTTGGATTAGCCAAGGTTTGTCTTGGAACTTGGTGGGTTCATGAGGTAACGTCATTGTTGGGATAGACCCGATACTTGTCTTGGAAGGAAATTTTACTCTCTCACTTGATCTTCTGGTCTATTTGAACAAATAGAGGATTAACTAAGAGAGGGAGATGATGTTTACAACTCTACAATACCATATTGAAGATTTATGACATATTCATCTCTACCTCACATTCGACCAAACCTATGATTGACAAAAGATATATAGATGCTCTTTTAAATGGATTCACTACTTTCATGATTGGGGAATAAGAGAAGTTATTTTGCTTGTGCGCAAATTAGGGTTCAACGTGCATATAAGCAACACGATCCTAAGTTTGGTCCCAAACCTTAAATGTTCATTTGTTTTCTCGTTGCCATTAGAACTACGCCTCACCTTAGAATTAAAGGGTTTTCATCTAGTGAATTTTGATGAGCATGGAAGTTTTTGTTTTTTTAATGACTGAGATTAGGCAATTTTTTTTTTTCGAGATCAAATTTGTTAGACTGCCACTATAAAACCCAGATACAATGCACTCCGTAAGCTAAGGTTGTAAGTAATATGCTAGATTACAATATTTACGTTGTCATGTAGTCCGATTAGGATACTTGGGTTTCACCCAAGTGACCCAGGTTCAAATCCCAGAAACAGAACAATCTCTTTTACCTTTCGGAAGAGATGACTTGCGTCTGATCTATTATAGTAAGCTGTAATGCTGAAGCTCTGCAAACGTTCCTCTATGCATTCCATTCCGTTCATTCCTTTCTTCCTTGGTTACTAGGTAAGCGGATAATCAACCAACAATATATTGGAAACGAGGGTTAGCGTAATAATCAACTGATGCTGGAATAACTTAGTTGGTTAGAGTGTGTGGCTGTTAACCACAAGGTTGGAGGTTCAAGCCCTCCTTCTAGCCATTTTTTTCTCCTCTTTTTTCTTCTAATACAAGTTGAATGGATTAAAATAGAGTAAGTTAAACTTGTATATTGTATCAAAATTTTCGTGGTTTTTTTTGGAAAAAAATTGAGCGAAATTGTTCAAATCTTAATTTTGGGTTATTGGAATTGCATATTCAAGGTGCCCCAAAGGTAATTGAGGTCGTTGAATCCATTCCTGTGATCAAAATTGCAATTCCAACAACATAAATTGCAATTTAAGTTATTTTCCCATCGTCAGATTTCGGTAAAAACTACCAGAGAAGATGCAAATCGTATGGAATTTAGCTCACTCTGATTAAAAGACTTGCGTAGGCTTATCTATATCTAAAATAGCCTTGTGTATTTGTGACTTTCAAGCCCTCCTTCTATCACTTCTTTTTTCTTTCGTCATACTTTATTTCCCTTTTTTCTTCTAATACAAGTTACAATGCAAAAGGAATAAAAGACTTGCATAGGCTTACCTAGAATGGCCTTGTGGTCTTTGTGACTTTCAAGCCCTCCTTGTAGCGCTTCTTTTTTCTTTCATTATACTTTATTTCCCTTTTTTTTCTTCTAATACAAGTTGTGATGCAAAAGGATTAAAAGACTTGCATAAGCTTACCTAGGATAGCCTTTGTGTCTTTGTGACTTGTCTAATAAGAGATATGAGAATGTAAAATGATTAAAAGACTTGAATAGACTTACCTAGAATGGCCATTGTGTTTTTGTGACTTTCCTAACAAGAGATACTTACTTAGGCAAAAGGATTAAAAGGCCTACACAGGCTTACCTAGAATGGCCATCATCTTTTGTGTCTTTGTGACTTGTCTAATAAGAGACATGAGATTGCAAAAGGATTAAAATATTTGCATTGATTACCTAGAATGGTCATTACGTCTTTGTGAATTGTCTAATAATAAATATGAGGGTTAGGGTGAAGGAATTACGTACTAGATAAAACATATCCTCCACACCTTGGCCATTGTGTTTATACGCCTTCTCTTCATAAAGAGGAGGATTGTCTAATCAGAGATTCCATGTGCAAGTCTGTGAGGCATGGTCTCTACTAACAATTAACACTAAATAAACTATAATGACGTTATATCTAGACATAAACCACAATATAATTTGTCAATAAAAAAGAAAAGAGGGAATAAAAGTATGTTGGTCGTTCATCGAAAGTTTCAAAAGTATCCACATTATCTTCCAAGGTGATTTGGTTTGCAACAAAAACATGATCTCAAAGACTTACAATGTGATTTATGTATGCTAACAATGTAAATAAGTTATAATTTGGGAACACTTGAAATACGACCAACATAGGTTCATTAGGCCAAAAATTATTAAGTAACAAGTATAAGCATTTCATCAACCTCACAAATATGAATACAAAATGAAGGCTATCTTCTATTGTAATTATATGAAATGGTAGCTTTTGTTTTGGCTAAGATTTAAGCATTTTTTGGAAGCTTTATATAACCTTGATGATCTGTTTTTTAACTTAATGGATTTGAATTGGAATCTGAAATGTTTATAAAAACAAAGTATGTTGGTGCAAATTATAATCGACATTAAAATATTGTGAACTAAATGAAAATTAATTTATTTTAGTGCTTTTTATGTTAAAAAAACTTATATATACTATTAAACATATTGTGGATTAAATGAAAATTAATTTATTTTAGTGCTTTTTATGTTAAAAAAAATTACATCTACAATTTAAGATATAACCAAGGTATATAAAAAACAAAGTCCATTATTACTAAAAACCACATTATTATTGAAATCCAAACACTAAAAGCTAAGCCAATCCAACCCAAATACACAAAAATCCAAACCCAAATACATAAATTGAAACTGTTCTCTTAACAAAAATATTAAAACACAAAAACCATTATAGGATGCACTTGAACACAAAATTTCCTAGAATAAAGCCATACCCTACAATACACTATGAACAATATATATAAAGTACCTATCAGTAAATATCCAATAGTTACCAAAAAATGATTGCTTGAGGCATCAAATTGACAGGTTAGCTAGCTAAGATCAAATCCTACATCAGCACTGATTGCATATAGCAACTTAGTCTGCATAACATTTTTACGACTGTAGGGAGGCAACTTAAGAAGATTCACACATGTTGCTGCAGTTGGAAAGTGGTCAAGAGCTTTATCATGAGCATTTCTTCTAATACAGAATTGAGGACCCAAGTATCCGAAACCAAGTAATGGTCCTTGAGAACACCCTGGGATTTATAGGAGAGAAACAACCTCCCCAAACACCTAAAACATGGGTCTCCTTCGCCCATTCACTCCACAACTCCAGAAACGAAATTTTGGGTATGGAAAAATGAGGAAACGATAGAAAAATGTGGAGGTAAATGCACAGCAAGCCCCAACTGCGCGAGGAAGACAAAAGTGCCTCCTAAAACCCCCAAATCGTGAATCCTTGCTACACATTCTCTCATCAAGACCAAAACGAATTTCTGGGCATGGAGAAAGATGGAAAAACTGTAGAAAACGTGAAGGAGAGAGCTCAACCACCTTCAGTTGAGTGAGAGATCCCAACGTGAATGAGAATGGGGTCAAGACCGGCGTATTACATGTTTCACCATCATAGATTCCATGTTCTTAGTAATAATGTTAACCCATTAAACAACCCATCTTAATGACTCAAAGTTAAAAAAAAATTAATTCAAGTTACTCCTCCTTACATGAGAAAAAGGGTACTTTGAAATTCAATGTGTTTATATTATTCTTGAAAATCCCAAATCTAAAAAAAAACTTTAAACGTTAGGTCTACTTTGGAAACATGTCTATATTTCATAAAATAAGAAAGAGATGAGATAACAATCCATAATTCCATTACATATTACACTTGAATGTTATGATTGGACATTATGAAACTAGAGAAAATACCCAATCAACACTAAAAGGGAAATCATATTATTTTACCTAGACATGACTCAGAAGACTCATAATTGGTGAGAAACCCCAGAAAACAAAACATCAGTCCTTCTGATTTTATTACCAAATGATAAAGGAGAACAAAATGTGATGGAGATTTATACAACTATAGGCCTAAGATGATTGATAAAATATACTCATACAAACCAAACAACATATCCATGAGACCATTCTTCTCTTGTGTCTTTTACGCCTCAAGTAAGAACTAACCAAAGTGACATAAGTGGCAGCATTGATATTCATTGAACACACCAACCATGCATATTAATGATCAAAATGGTAGTTGTATGAACCAACAAGGATGTGTTTATGTTGGTTGAGTGGGAATTGACCTCTTCCATAGGAGGTATGGTTTAGTGTTGAGGGAAAAATGATTATACATAATTTCTATTAGGAATCTAGGGAAAAATCACTAAATGAGGAAATATGTATGAGCTAAAACACCCAACAAAAAAAATGCAGATCTATATGTTAGCTAGTCCCTTGGGTGATTGGGTGATGGTATATGTCTAGGAAAAATTAAAAGGTTCAGTTATGGTGCAAATCTCTCTCTGCTATATTTTAACTAAGAAGAGGCTAATTGCTCGCAGAATAGTGGTTGTGGGACATATAGGTTTGAGTCATTGATGCTCTGGAGAAATAAGACTTGAACTATGATTTGAATACAAAGACAATTCATGTAGATATTGTTGATGAGATATTGAAGGCTTCTTGTGTTTTCATTTGACCAAGTGTAATTATGTGTGTGTGTGTGTAAATTCCATTTATCTCATTCGATTAAGGTGTGGGTATCATCAGCAGTGAGACTAGGGTTAAATTCCCCTTAGGGGTGAGCTAGTTGGGAGGAGACACCCAAAATACAACAAGTTGAGGGTTGGTGTGGTCCAGGACATGTGAGATTCCCATGTTATTTTGATGACTCAAATGCCTCTGGGTCATGGTTCCTGTTGGTTAAAATTAATGTTACTTAATTCACCTTGATTTAATTATCAACCGGAGGACGTAAACTTTGAGCTACTACACTATATGTGCAGGCAAGGTAGTTTTAATGCGCGTGATGACAAGAATTCTAGTCTACTTCAAACAGAAAATGAAATGGATGAAACTATTGCTATCCTGGATGATCTATACTAAGGACTCCTAGGTCTGTTATAAAGAAACAAAAATCAATTTACCTACAGCAACCTATAGCAAGATGTAACTATAGTAATCTTTGAAGCAGCCCTAATCTTTCAAAGAAATCTTAACTACAGCAATGCTTCAAAACAATATTAAACTATAGTACTATGATAGAACAACCTGCTAAGAAATTAAACAAACCCTTGAACTACAACAATCTCTTAAAGTGATTGACAGTCTCTACAGCAATATTAAGCTATAGTAACTAAGGTTTACTTTCAAAACAATCAGCCTGCTAAGGGAAGAATTTATCTGCCAAACACATATGCTCAATCGACCTCAATTAATCTTGTTTCATATCTAAACTTCAATACTTAAATCCACACAAACACTCCTAGAATCATTACTGAGATAAAACCTGTCACCTTTTAACTCTAACTTATTCACAAACAGTCTATCAAAGGGCAGTTTGGTTTGCTACTACTGTCTAGATATACTATGCTTGTGTTTTGTGCATATAAATGCACACCAGAGAACGCCAAAGTTATTCAAATAATGTTCATCAATAGATATTAAAACTGTGTAAGAAACATTCACTGGTTCTGGTCTGTATATGCAGACTGTGAAACTAATGTTGATTCGAGGGAGCAGTATTATAAACTAGGAATTTTTTCAAAACTCATTCAAGCACAACTTCAGCTCTTATCTAATCATCCACTCAAAAGACTTATTTAACAAACCCTAGGTGCTCTGTGAATTAAACTATTCGAACCTTCTGCTACTGCAATTCTTTTTAAATCTACGTTCTACAAGGCGAGAATATCCTACAGCTTTGCAAGCTCAACAATAGAAAGAATGGCGCTATTCACCAGTTACTCTAACGCTACAGCAAAAGGAGATATAAGGTTCAATCTATTCTCTTCAGAAAATCGATTCTTCAACAACTAAAGTCGAGTTCATTACCCAGTTTGCCAATACCACAATCATCAATAAACGATTCACACTGGAAAGCAAAAGGGAAATTTAAATACACACCATTCCTCAATCTATTCTACAGTCTAGGTCAAATGCATGTGATATTAACCAATAATATGCAGACATTCATTCTATTTCCACTCACAGATAAGCAAAACCATTAATATTCCAAAGAACACTGTCAAAAGAAGAAACCGTTACATCTACTACTGTAAAATGCACAATGCTAAAATACCAAGGGTTGGTGTTGAAGGGGGCCCTACCCTCAACGCCTTCGAGCTTTAAATAATAAATTTTAAAAGAAAATAAACATTGGATATATTGATGAAATAGAGTTTACAGTTTCTCTGAATATCCTCCCTTTACTTAGGGTTCCAAGAATCATTTTATACTGAAAATACAAAGTGAAATCGACCTTGAAACAAGGATCGATTCAGCTAACAACCCTACAGCTATCTCGGCACATCTAAGCCAGAGATGGGAGCTCAAATCCCCTGAAATCCACATAATACTAAAGAGGGAAAACAACAGCTCCTCAAACACTGGACATCCCTGAAACAACACCTGAAAAATCTGCATAGATATCTGGAAGGCGATGGAAGTTCAAGAGACATCCCCAATGTGGACAAAAATCCCAAAATCATAGGTTCAGCTAGCAGAAATCGCCCTTGGAGTGCCGAGACTACTGCACAAAGGAAACAACAACCCATAAGTTGACCAAATATTTAAATGGAGGTTTAGAAGCCCAATTTTATACATAAAACAAGGTAAAGTAAGAAATAAATAATTAAAAATCACTTACCAAACCTTATCAGCGTTGGTCTCCACAAAAGCATAACCATGTACAAATCAACATTAATAAAACTGACTATTATGTGGTTTCATAAGATTTAGGCTAGAAAATGTTGTAGTGGACAGTTAAAATAGGAGACCAACATCTCCCCCAACCCAAAGATCTTGTAGGTCCCTATGCAAGAAAGTCTCATACAAACAAGATTTGAAACTCAAAGTAAAGTCTGATAGAATTAAAGTCTAATATTGCAGACTTTACTCATCATTCCCGCATTGAGTAGGTTAGACATGCTGATGAACATCTGTGGTGATCAACAATCAAGTGTTCCAAGAGCAAAACTTGCTAACAGAAGGACTCGATCTAAAACAAATCATAAAGCTGATGGCACAAAGCTGAGAAACTCAGCATCTAAAATAGAACAAAGTGGCCCTCATTAATGGCCTTGCCATCCAAAAAACCTCAAAGAAATAACCATGGCCCAAATCCAAATTCAGGGCCTTCTTAGAAAGTCCATCTACTAGAGAATTATGCTCTTGGAAAACGTGCTTGAAGATCACCTGAGGAGCCATGTGAATCGAATATCTTATATCTTTGCACCAATGCATCAGAGAAAGAACATCAAGTGCCAACAATCGATTGAGCCATGAAATAACTATCAAGGAGTCTCCATAAATTAGCTGAATTGGGACAGCTAACCTCATAACACTTAAAAACCCCAATTGCAATAAAACAAGGTTATGATTTTTTTTATTAAAGGTTGCCAATCAATAATAAAGGATGAAATATTGTCCAAGTTAACACCATAAAAGAAAAACTGTGGTGTATCAATTAAATGAATGCCAAAGTTATCATGGTAGGTTATAGCTCATCGATTGGTGTAGAAATGGCAAAAGCATTGAATTATAACCATAATCCTAAATATATAGCAACTAAGACTTACCCAATCATGCCATGTGCATTACCTTTATCAGCGTTTCTTACCTTTGCCATGTCAATTTGCAAAATTTTTCTATTCCAGCACTTCATCCAGCACTCAATCCAGTACTTTAGCAAATGTAAAATACAGCAGTGCTTTCAGGTTGATAAAAATAAACGAAAATTACCAGCATAGTAATAATTACCAGCATCTTGAGCAGCAGCTGTGCTATTCAGGTAAATGCACTCACACAGTGATGTTAAACCATTAACTTTCCCAATATGCAACACTCAAATGAGTTAATAAACAAATAAACTGGATTAAAATTTGTTTGACCCAAACAGTTCATGGCATAATTACCTCATTTCCAGCTTGCTGCTGCACCTGATTACACAAGAAACCAAACTGTGTCATGAAATCAATTTCTATTAACAATACAAAACAAACAATCGGAATGCAAACTTCAATCAATCACCCTTACTCCCATGTAACTACAATGCTCAAACAATCGTAAATGCAAACTTCATTCTTGTCATTCATACAGAACTTTTTACACCAGGACATATGCCACAAGACAAGAGGAATGCTCACAGAAGCTAATGGGGTGCTGGTCCATGTTGACTCAGCTTCACACAGGACAGTTTGAGTAGTGAAACCAACAGTACTAAAATCTCAGCTATGTTCAGGACTCAGAAAATATCAGGCATAAACCTTCTTTTTTACAAGAATCAGGTAACCCAAAATGCAGAGCAGCTGGAGATGATTATCAACTGGCTATCAATTGACTTTTTCAAGGAGTTTATTAAATTTTATTTAACCACCCTTATGACCTCTCTTTTACCTTTACATAGGTACATTGTTCATACAGACAAGTATAGATGAGGCTGTTAAAGGAGATATTAGAGTCAAAACCCACTGCCAGCGAGCCCGTTCAGTACTCTGGTGGGGTAACTATAACATCTAAGAAGTTTCTTCCCCAGGTAGATGCCCCATTGCCAATAGGCCTGTTCAGTACCCTGATGGGTTTGCCTGTTTATACCACAGATCGGTACCCGCTGCCAGCGAACCTGTTCAGTATCCCAGTGGGTTAACCTCTTGCACCCGTTTTCTATCAGAGGCCCTTGTCCCAATTTCATCTTAAAGATAAAATTTATGATTTGCTCAAGCATAGATGAGTGGGGGAGCTGCTCTGAAAACCATCTAGGAGTGGGATGGTACTAGAATTGGAAGAGTATTCTTTGTACATGCCTGTAAAAATTTGCCCAGATGAACAACTAACCTTTGCAACTGTATAAAGTAAAAGTCATAGAATGGCTGTACAAAAATGTATATATAGGTATTTAGTATTATAACAGCCAATAGATAATAACCACTAGACTGCCCAGTCCTGGATACCTTTTTTAAAAAATGATGCCTGACTTAAAAGTAACTTAATGCCCATAGCTATTTACCAAAAACAATGCCCTCGCTCTGTCTAGTGTGAAACCAAGTCAAATGGTCCTAGCAACCCATAAGTTCATAAGCAACAAACTTGGGAAGCTTAAAGTACTGATGTAAGCAATGTCTGGTGGATAAGTACTCATATGAATAACAAGGACAGTTCTGAAAAACCTGATAGCACACATATATTTACCTGATACAGACATTCTAATTACCAGTGCAGCTGAGAAATTACCAAATTAACACAGTCCTTTGCAAGAACAATCAATGGCTGAAAAATAGAAATAATAACAAAAGACTTCCCTGTTGCTTTCAAAACATCCTGAACCTGAAAAGAATATCTGCATCTTTCAAAAGAAACCTAATAAAAACAAATTCCTGTACATATATACAAAAACAATTTTATTGAATGCTACTGTGAGGAAGTGGGAGATGAAGAAGTCATTCCTTCACCTACAAGCTCTAGCCCAGATTGCTGACTCATGGTATGAATGAACTCTTGCTTAGAAATAGGTTTGTGATATACCTTTAGCCGATGTCCATTCACCACAAAAGCAGTTTGTTCTTCATCAATTGTCTTTATTTTGATAGAACCATTATCAAAAACAGTCACAATCTCATATGGTCCCATCCATCTGGTGGTAATCTTACCTTTGAAATGTTTGAACCGTGATTCAAACAACAGTGCCCAATCACCTTCCTCAAAGGTCTTCTTCTTCAAAAATTTATCATGCCACTTGGTCCGCTGATTCTGTACTAAAACAGTTCTTTGGACAGCATCTTGTCTGATTTCATCAAGCTCGTTTAATTGCATCAGTCTCTGCTCCTGAGCTTCATCTAAATTCAGGCTCAATTGTGCAGCAGTACGAAAAGTTTTCACCTGAAATTCTATAGGAAGTAGAACCTGTTTCCCATAAACAAGATGATATGGGGTATACCCTGTAGTATTTCTCCATGTGGTCCTGTAAGCCCATAGTGCCTCTGGTAAACTGTCTGCCCAGTCTTTGTGATGCAGCTGTACAGTCTTAGTTAGAATGGATTCTAACACCTTATTTGTTGACTCCACCTGCCCATTTGCTTGGGGGTGGTAAGGAGAAGATTTATAGTGCTTAATCCCGTACTGTTCTGTAAGTGCTTTCATGGATTTAGAGACAAACTGTGCTCCATTGTCAGTCACAATTTCACGAGGAATGCCAAAACAAGTAAAAATTTCTTCGTAAATAAATTCAATGACTGATTTCTCAGTGGCCCTCAATAGAGCTTTTTCCACAACCCATTTAGTCACATAGTCAGTGCAGACTAAAATGTATCTCTTTTTCCTTGACATTGGTGAGATTGGTCCAACAAAGTCCAATCCCCATTTCTCAAAAGGTTCGATTTGTACCTTGGCTTGTAAAGGCATTTGATCTGCAGCAGTGGGTCTCCTCATTCTTTGACAGCTGTCACAGCCCTGTACATATTTTTCAGCGTCTTTAAAGAGTGTAGGCCAATAATACCCCTGATGCAGCACCTTATATGCTGTTCTCTTATCTGAAAAATGCCCTCCACAGGGTCCATCATGACAAGCTTGAAGGATGTCATACATCTCATCCTCCCTCACACACCTCCTGATAATTATATCTGGACCGGTTCGAAAGAGGTCATTACCTACCCATGAGTAATTAACACTTTGCTGTATGATTCTTCATTTTTCGTAAGATGACAGATGAGCAGGTAGTTTCCCTGTAACCAAATAATTGGCCATATCTGTAAACCAGGGTGTTTTAATAGAAACAACAAATAAATGTTCATCAGGGAATGTATCATCTACAGGAACATTATCATCAGCATGAGTCAATCTGGATAGGAAATCTGCAACCAGATTTTCCTTCCCTGGTTTGTCAACTATGGTAATGTTAAATTTCTGCAGCAAAAGCAACCATCTAGTAATTCTGCCACTAGTGATATGTTTATTCATTAAAAATTTAATAGCAGAATGATCAGTATGAACAAATACATCATAACCAGTAATATAATGCCGGAATTTATTGATGGCATGGACCACTGCTAGAAACTCTTTTTCAGTTACTGTATAGTTTAGTTCTGCAGGTGTCAAATTTTTACTGATGAAATAAATGGCATAGTAAGACTGGTTTTCTTTCTGTCCCAGCACTCCCCCTAAGGCAGTGTCGGAAGCATCTGTTTGTATGTGGAAAGGCAAAGACCAATTTGGCCCCCGTAACACTGGTGTTGAGGACAATTCTGATTTTAAGGTGTCAAAGGCTGTCTGACAGTGTTGATCCCAGCAAAAACCACTGTCTTTGGCCAATAATTTGAACACTGGGGCTGCTATCTTTGTAAAATTAGCAATAAACCTACGATAGTACCCCGCATGTCCTAGAAAACTTCTGACTTCTTTTTGTGTAGCTGGTGGAGATAGACTAGTAATGATTTCAATTTTTGCTGGGTCCACCTTAATGCCTTCTGATGAAATGTGGTGCCCTAAAACAATACCCTCAGTTAACATCATCTTACACTTTTCATGGCTTAAAGCAAGATTTGTTTCTTGGCACCTAATTAAAACTTTCTCCAGGTTGTCTAAGGCTTCCTTGAAATCATTACCATAGACCGTAAAGTCATCCATATATATTTCCACACAGTCATGGACTAAATCAGCCAGAATACCTAACATTGCCCTCTGGAAAGTGGTTTTTTCTTGATCCTCTGGGGCTATTCTTATCTGGTTATACCCACTGTATCCATCCAAAAAAGAAAAAAATTGTTTTCCTGACAAGGTATCCAAAACTTGATCTATGAAAGGAAGAGGGAAGTAATCTCTGAGAGTTGCTTTATTTAATTCACGAAAATCAACACATATTCTCCACTTACCTCCCTTCTTCGGAACAATCACCAATGGAGATACCCATTTGCTATCAGAGATGGGATAGATGAAATCTGCATCCCGCAATTTCTGTAATTCATCTTTCACAATGTCTTTAAGCGCAGGATTCATTCTTCTCTGTGGCTGCCTTATTGGTCTAATATTTTCCTGCGTATAGATGTGATGAATGCATGTGTCGGGGTGAATGCCTTTCATGTTTGTATAGATCCAAGCAAATGCCCCAGACTGTGCTTTAAGTAAATTAACTAACTGATTTTGCTGGTCTTGTAACAGATTTGCATTAATAAACAAAGACCTCCCTGGGATAATCTCTATTGGTATAGTTGAGGCTCCAACCTTCTCATCTATGAATAAAACTACTGATGATGAGGTGGCTGAAGGGTAGTACTGTTCTTGAAAAGCTTCTGTGAAAACATTGTCTAGGTCAGAGAAGGACTGGGGGAACTCAATACTAGTAGTGGCTGAGACAAATTGTTCTAGGATATCATCCTCAGTCTGGTCTTCCAGCCCCCTAGTTTGACTAATGGACAGTAAGGGTTGTTCCACGTCCTCATCCCCGTAAGGACTCTCTAGCCATAGCATGTTTTCTGATACAGGCTGTGCTGGGGGATAAATAATAAGATTCTGTAGAGAGGTACCATTAGATATAGTTAAAATGCCTTCTCTACAACCTATAAAGGCATTGGCCGTGGCTAACCAGGGCCTACCTAATATAACAGGATGTTCCCCCATTGGATGTTTAGTTTGGAGTACCAGAAAATTCACTGGATACTCCCATGAATCTACTGTGATAGTAATGTCATCTAAGGCCCCCACAGGTTTGACTGTGCTCCTATCAGCCAACTCCAAAATAGTAGGAGTAGGTCTGAGGAGATTATGTAACTGAAGTCTCTGCATGGTGGTCATAGACATGACATTAATGGCAGCCCCCAGGTCAACTAGAGTGTTTCCTATTAGAATCTCATTGATGCAAATGGTCACTACTGGGTTTCCAGGATTTGTAAATTTTGGAGGTAAGGAACAGTCTGAAATGTAGTTGGACAACTGGCCTAAAACATGTATTGTGGGTGGGTCTTTCTGTTTTCGACCAGGTTTCTTTAAGCATAGTTCCCTTACCAGTTTTGAATAGATAGGGACATCTCTAATAGCCTGAAGTAATGGAATCTTAATACAAACATTTTTCAGCTCATTCTCCAAATCAAACTATGGTCGAACCACAGGCTTCTCAATTAATAACCTTTCTGGGTAAGGAGGGTTGTTATTCACCTGTGGATGAGCAGATAATTGGGAATGAGGTCCCAGTGCTGGAGTGTTTTCTGAGGCAATCTACACTTCTTCTTCCTCTGTAATCTCTTTTTCAGCATTTTCTTCTCTAGTCTCCTCATGAATAATCACTGCTGGAGGGGTTTTATTTAATGTCTTCCCAGACCTTAATTGAATTTCCTGTAAAGGAGTTGAATGGATTACGTAAGTTGGGGCCATATGGATTTTAGCATTATGTACAGGCTGGGAAGGTCTGTTATTAGGGTTTGGGATAGGCTGAGCTGGCAACAACGTGGGTCTAGGTGGGTTTGGGTTTTGATATTGTTGTGGAACTGGGGGTATGGGAGGAAGTGCTAGTGGTGTAAAGCCAGGTAATAGTTGCTGCATATTTGGGGGCATTGGACAATAACTAGGAGGAGTGTGTAAAGGGGCTGTATGTTGTGTTCCTCCATATGACTATCCTCACTAGCCTTGCTACCATGGTTGAGTCTGAGTTGGATGAGAGGGCCAATTTTGCCACATTTGTGGACTCCATGGCTGCTGAGATTGCTGCATAGGATAGTAATATGCAAGGTTTGGAAAAACAGGTTCTGGGTACATATTTTGGGGTCTAGGCTGCCAGGGCCTTTTTGGTGCATATGATGAATATGTAGGTTCAACATTAAGCTTGTAAAAAGATTGCAGCTCTGGTAAAGAAGGGCAATTGTCCGTAGGGTGTGGATCAGAGCAAAGAGCACAGATTGCAATGGTATTAAGAGGGCACTCTTTCAAAGGGTGTCTCTTTCTGCATTTAGGGCAGAATATGTGTAATGCTGCCATGTCTTCTTCCTCTTGTCGTTTATTTGTTTTCAATGCATCAAATTGGGAGCTTAAGGTGCCTAAAATGTCAGTTTTGAAATTTTCTAACAGATTCCCCAATTCAACTCTTGTGATCCCACTAGTTCTTGCTGTCCTAGAAATGCGGGAAGGAGCTTCCCTTGTGCTTTTTCCTGCTTTGGCTCTACTCCTAGAATATTTTCTGCATAGTTCAGTAATCTCCTCAAAATATTTATGAGATACATCACCTGATTCCATCAGGTTGAGGATTTCCACATATTCCTCCAGAATCCCTTTCAGAAAAAGGGTTCTGACTGCATCCTCCTGTAAAGTATTATATTTAGATTTCTGCAGTACAAAGCAGAAACGTTCTAGGAAATCCTCAAGACTTTCTTCTTCATGCTGTTGCATTTTGAAGATGTCATTCTGAGAATCTCTAGGTCCATAGTAATCTCGGTATTTTCTGAGGAAAGCACTCTTCATCTCTTCCCAAGTTCGGATGGTGGACTCCCCCAGACTCATGAACCACCTAAGTGCAGCATCTTTAAGGGTGGCTGGAAATAGTTTTAACTTCTGTGCATCCTGTAGATAATTATAACTCCTGCACAAGATGTCAAACTCAAAGAGAAAAGTATCCGGATCTTCAGTACTCTTCCCATAGAAGGTAGGTAATGAAGATGCTGGGATATTTTTCATGCTGACATCTCGTGCAAGATCTAGAATAGGAAAGCCAAAAGTTGTTTCAGTTCGTCCCTCATGTTCTCCCTCTCCTTCCATCTGGTGTCTGGTTTCCTGATCACTCATAACAAGAGGGTTCCTAAACCAATTGACACCTAACCTATCTCTTCTTGGGGATGGAATGAAGTCCCAATGGTCTGTCCTAGGCCAAGATTGAAGATTGAAAGGTAAATTTGTTGTAGATTCTACTTGAGAAACTACCAAATTGTGAGCGTGTCTGAAAAGAGAATTCACTCCTTCTATGTTCGCTGTGTCAACCAAGTTGGAATCTTCCTTTGGAGGTGAAGGTTGTTGGGTCTTTGGTGTCTCTATTGAATGTAACTGTTCACTGAGTATGACCTCAGTCCCTGCTAATCTGGTCCCTAATTCCACTGAATTTTGAGTGTTATTGTTTTCAGTTTCGTTGCTGGTGTTCCTATCCCTAGGGTTAGTGAGGGGGGGGTTTCTGTTTCCAACAAGATCGGAATGAACCTTAATGAATCTTCCCTTACTATCTCTGGGTCTCATCAAAACAATTACTGAAAATAACAAGACTTTTAATCAAAATAAATCAAAATACCTGTGCCACAAATGGGTTTGAAGGAACCTGTTATGAAATGCGCAGGTTTGTCTTACCGTCCCTTCTCCTCCAATCTGCAACAACTAGTCACACCTAAAAACTGTTGAAAAATTAGATTACTGAAATTAAACACACCCAACTTGCAAAAGGACAACCACACTTGCATGAAATTAAACTACGAAAAGTAAACACTCTTTACAGGAAAGATAAACACACTTTTTGCAGTAAAATAAATCAAACATGCTAAGAAAAACAACCACACTTACCAGAAGGAAACAACAAGAATTTGGGGCAACCCACTAAAGTGGATGCGACAGGCTGTTACACCATGGGAATCCCATAGTGAATTCGTCTTTGCATCTTAATGTTTCCCCTCCACCTTGTTTGGTACTATAAAAAGATCCTATCTACCTGAACTTCTCAGTCAACAAAACACAAATGAGCAAAATACCAGCTTACCTTGGAGCAACTCCCCAGCAACGGCGCCAAAAATGTTGGTTAAAATTAATGTTACTTAATTCACCTTGATTTAATTATCAGCCGAAGGACGTAAACTTTGAGCTACTACACTATATGTGCAGGCAAGGTAGTTTTAATGCTCGTGCTGACAAGAATTCTAGTCTACTTCAAACAGAAAATGAAATGGATGAAACTATTGCTATCCTGGATGATCTATACTAAGGACTCCTAGGTCTTTTATAAAGAAACATAAATCAATTTACCTACAGCAACCTATAGCAAGATGTAACTATAGTAATCTTTGAAGCAGCCCTAATATTTCAAAGAAATCCTAACTACAGCAATGCTTCAAAACAATATTAAACTATAGTACTATGATAGAACAACCTGCTAAGAAATTAAACAAACCCTTGAACTACAGCAATCTCTTAAAGTAATTGACAGTCTCTACAGCAATCTTAAGCTATAGTAACTAAGGTTTACTTTCAAAACAATAAGCCTGCTAAGGGAAGAATTTATCTGTCAAATGCATATGCTCAATCGACCTCAATTAATCTTGTTTCATATCTAAACTTCAATACTTAAATCCACACAAACACACCTAGAATCATTACTGAGATAAAACCTGTCACCTTTTAATTCTAACTTAATCACAAACAGTCTATCAAAGGGCAGTTTGGTTTGCTACTGCTGTCTAGATATACTATGCTTGTGTTTTGTGCATATAAATGCACACACCAGAGAACGCCAAAGTTATTCAAATAATGTTCATCAATAGATATTAAAACTGTGTAAGAAACATTCACTGGTTCTAGTCTGTATATGCAGACTGTGAAACTAATGTTGATTCGAGGGAGCAGTATTATAAACCAGGAATTTTTTCAAAACTCATTCAAGCACAACTTCAGCTCTTATCTAATCATCCACTCAAAAGACTTATTTAACAAACCCTAGGTGCTCTGTGAATTAAACTATTCAAACCTTCTGCTACTGCAATTCTTTTTAAATCTACGTTCTACAAGGCGAGAATATCCTACAGCTTTGCAAGCTCAACAATCGAAAGAATGGTGCTATTCACCAGTTACTCTAACGCTACAACAAAAGGAGAGATAAGGTTCAATATATTCTCTTCAACAAATCGATTCTTCAACAACTAAAGTTGAGTTCATTACCCAGTTTGCCAATACCACAATCATCAATAAACGATTCACACTGGAAATCAAAAGGGAAATTTAAATACACACCATTCCTCAATCTATTCTACAATCTAGGTCAAATGCATGTGATATTAACCAATAATCTGTAGACATTCATTCTATTTCCACTCACAGATAAGCAAAACCATCAATATTCCAAAGAACACTGTCAAAAGAAGAAACCGTTACATCTACTACTGTAAAATGCACAATGCTAAAATACCAAGGGTTGGTGTTGAAGGGGGCCCTACCCTCAACGCCTTCGAGCTTTAAATCACAACTTTTAAAAGAAAATAAACACTGGATATATTGATGAAATGGAGTTTACAGTTTCTCTGAATATCCTCCCTTTACTTAGGGTTCCAAGAATCATTTTATACTAAAAATACAAAGTGAAATCGACCTTGAAACAAGGATCGATTCAGCTAACAACCCTACAGCTATCTCGACACATCTAAGCCAGAGATGGGAGCTCAAATCCCCTGAAATCCACATAATAATAAAGAGGGAAAACAACAACTCCTCAAACACTGGACATCCCTGAAACAACACCTGAAAAATCTGCATAGATATTTGGAAGGCGATGGAAGTCCAAGAGACATCCCCAATGTGGACAAAAATACCAAAATCCCAGGTTCAGCTAGCAGAAATCTCCCTTGGAGCACCGAGACTACTGCACAAAGGAAACAACAACCCATAAGTTGACCAAATATTTAAATGGAGGTTTAGAAGCCCAATTTTATACATAAAACAAGGTAAAGTAAGAAATAAATAATTAAAAATCACTTACCAAACCTTATCAGCGTTGGTCTCCACAAAAGCATAACCATGTACAAATCAACATTAATAAAACTGACTATTATGTGGTTTCATAAGATTTAGGCTAGAAAATGTTGTAGTGGACAGTCAAAATAGGAGACCAACAGTTCCTTAAACAAAAGTCTACTCCCGCAAGTTAGGGAGATTCTAGCAAAGATATATATATGATTAAATTATACTTTCTCAAATGAAAGCACAAGAAAAATTCAATATCATATCTGTCCCACAACCACTAGTCTAGGATCGATTATCCTTTTCTTATTTAAAATCTACAGGTCCACACCCTTGTGGGATTTATCTCTTTTTCCAAGAATGATAAGAACACAATTGAGCCTTGACGTGAGTTGTCTCTCCTTTGCTTTTAATATGGAATGTGACCTTTATATTTACAGGTTTGATGACCTTCACAAATGATTTCATGAATCAAACAAGGGATTCACACCTTCAATGAATTCATTCATTCTCAAAAAACAATCACACACACAAAAAAACTGATATCGAAACATGAACATAGAAATTATGAAATATATAGTCAATGACTGAGCAATTTCATTAATCTCTGTGAACATACTACATAAAATGATACATTACATGAGGAGGTGTTTCGAACCTTTGAACATATAGGTTCGTATCCCCTTTTAACATCAGTTTCTTGCTAAAATTGACTCCTACAAAGCATGAAGGAGGTTACAACAGTAAAATTCCTCCTCACGGTTTGTGAAACTAAAACCTTCTAGAACTATTACAAAATGAAATTTAAATTTAAAATGATGTCCCTACATTAGACTCCCAAGCAACAAAGACTTATTCATGGGATCTTGTTGTCCATGAGTTCCTCAACACTGATGTTTCCATACTTAGAGATATATGTTGTTTTCATCCACATGGCATCTCCAAGCGGTTGGTTCTTCTACTTGACTAAGTATTGAAGGTACTCATTTCCCTTAGTCTTCTTCACTACCTTTTGGTTTAGGATTGATTCAATATTCTTTGATGGTGTCGTAGCTAGCTATTTCTCCCAATGCATTGTCTAATCAATTATAGTTTTAGGCGCATTTGCAAAAATATCCTCTTTTCCCATTTAAGGATACAGGTCTGAAACATTAAAAAATGGAGAGATTCCATTGTTGTGTGGAAGCACTATTTCATAGGAATTCGAAGAAAATTTCCTCATCACCTTGAATGATCCAATCTTCTTAAATTTTAGTTTATTGTATTCACCCTTTGGAAATATTTCTTTTCTTAAGTGTGTGAAAACCAAATCTCCAACTTTAAAGGTTATCTCTCTCCTCCTTAAATATTCCTTTTGCTTACACTTTTTGGTGTAATTTTGTAGCTATTGCTTGACTCTCTCATGCGATTCTTGTATGGATGTTGTGACTTACTCACCATCAATACTCCTAATTTCTTGCTTTCCAATTTTTCTCAACTCATAAATTCCTCTTGGGTTCATACCATATACAATTTGGAATGGGATATGACCTATGCTCCTATTTGGTGAATCATTATAAGAAAATTTTGTTGGTGCAAGTACTTTCTCTTGTCTCTTAAGATGTTCACTTGCTAAACTTCTTAAGATATTACCCAGACTTCTATTAACTACCTCTATTTGGTTGTTTGTCTCTGGGTGGTAAGATGAATGGAAATTGAGATGTGTACCCAACTTTTTACAACTCCAAACTTATTACCAACAAATTGTGTAGCTGTGACATAAATAATATTTCTAGGAAGTTTATGCAATCTCACTACTTCCTTGAAAAACAAGTTGGCAATGTTAGTTGCATCACTTGTTTTAGTACAAGATATAAAATGTGCCCTTTTGGAGAATCTATCAACAACAACAAAAATTGAAGCATTACCTTTCTAAGTTTTAGGCAATCCTAATACAAAATGTATACTTATGGAATCCCATGGTCTACTAGGAATAGGAAAAGGCTGACATAATCATGTGGTATGGATTATTCCTTTGGCATGATGGCATATCCTATCCCTTTCAACAAACCTTTTCACATCAACTCACATTCCTATCCAAAAATATGATGCATTCATTTAGCAAATGTCTTATTTTTCTCAAAGTGTCCTACCAAAATACCATTGTGCTTCTCCTTTATCAAATTATCTCTCATATAACATTATGGAATGCATAGTTTCCTTTCTTTAGAATAACAATACTTCCTTTATCATAAAGTCCATCCATGGAATTCTATCTTTGCTCACGTGATTCTCATAGGTTTGATATGCTTCTTTGAAATATGCATCTTCCCCATACATTTCCTTAAACCATCAAATCACAAGACATTCACTTGGAATTCATGCAAAAACAGATTTATCTTGCTTAATGCATTTGCAATTTTATCAGACTGTCCACTTTTTATGCTTGATAACAAAAGTAAATTCATTATGATACGAGGAATATATTTTAGCATCATTAATTTTTTCAGTAAAGTAGGCCATTGGTTTTCCTTCTTGACTTAAACAACACCTATAACAGTACTTCTAGCATTACATTCAACTTGGAAAAGTTTATTAACATCTAGTAAGGATAAAATAGGATACTTATTAATCTTATTCTTGAGTAATTGAAATATCTTTTCATATATCTCTTTCCATTGGAACAGATGCTTATTTCCCTTAATTATTTCCACAATTGGAGCAAAAATACCACTAAATTTTTTTAAAATGTTTATATAGAAGCTAACTAAACCATGAAGCTTCTTACCTCAAATACATTTCTTGGAGTAGGGAACTCCATTATGGCTTTGAAATTTTCTTTGTCCATGTTCAATCCTTCTCGTGGTATAAAAAAACCAAAATAGATAAACTCTATCTTCATGAAAGTACACTTCTTAAGATTGCTTTATAACTTAGCTTTTTGCAATCGATTCAAAATCAATATAAGATTTCTAAGATGACCCTACTTTGATCAACTATAAACCAAAATATCATCTAAATAGACTGAAAAATTTACATGTGAAATCCTTAAGTACTTCATTCATGATCCTCATGGAGGTGCTTGGAGTGTTTTTCAACCAAACTGACATCACCAACCACTCATAAAGCCTATCATTAATCTTCAATGTTGTTTTCTGTTCATCACCCTCTCTTGTACTTATTTGGTGATATCCACTTTTATGTCTATCTTAGAAAAATACCTTGCACCACTCAAACAATCCATCAAATCATTGATATGACATAAAGGGAATCTATGATTGATTGTGATCTTATCTATGGCCCTATAATATGTACACATTCTCCAACCCCCATTTATATTTGGACTCAACATCATAGGAACAACACATAGAAACTTTCTCTAACCCTTTATCCAATAATTCCTATGCTTGATTCTTGATTTCCTCATTCTCTTTTGGAGTCATTTGGTATGCTACGTTTTTTGGTAAATTGGCTCCCAGGATGAGATCTATGTGATGGATAATGATGCTTATTGGATGTAGTTCATTAGGAAAATCATTCACAACAATATCAACAAATTCACCCAATAAATTTTGAATTTATATAGGTAAATTTGTTAACTTTATGCTAGTAATTATCATTCTTGGGGTACCAATTAATGAAAAATTTACCTCCTCATTCTTGATTTGATCTAAGAATCCCTTTCCAATAACCATTAGTAGTTTAGTACTAACCTATTTCGTTGAACCTTCCATTTTTTAAAGGTACAAGTGTGTGATTCTTTCTGTCCTTAAAAGTATAGGTATTTCTCCTCTCACGATGAATTTCCTTCTTGTCAAACTGCTAAGGTATGCCTAAAAGAACATGAAAACATCCATAGTCATAAAATCACAAATTAGCTGATCTTAATAACTCCCCATATGAAACTCCACTTGGCATTGATCAGTCACTAAGACTTGATGTCCATTTTGCAGTCAAGACACCTTGTAGGGAGTAGGATGTGTTGTTTTTTTCAAGCCTAGTTTTCAACCATCTTTATGGACACAAGGTTGACATTGCTTCTAATATCAATAATAACCCTGCATCATTTACCTCTAGGTTTGCACATGGTCCTGAATAATGTATTTGTTTGTGTAGGGTCCTAGATCTCCTTCTTGGTTTTATGTTAAAATATAATCATAAGATATGTCTCTCCAACCTTTGGTGCATATTCATGAGAAGGTGATTCCACACCCTCATATTTATCTTGGATAATATGTGCACTCGCTCGGTTTGTTGAATAATTCTCTAAACAATCATAAGATCTATGATCAACATATTTATTGCATCTAAAACATTTTCCAAAAAAAACCTCTACCTCTACCTCTTTAGTAAGATATTCTACCTCTAAAGGACTCATTACCTTGTGAGGATTGTTCCTATTGTCGTGATTTGTTGGCTTCTTCTTTATGCACTTGTAGTTTTCCTCTTCCTCTTTGTTGTCCTCTTCCTCGTGGACTCTACTTCCTTTACAACTTCTCCTTTACTTTGAGGGGAAATTGATATGGTTTCTCAATCGTCTTGGGAGATAAGAGATTGATTTCATCTTGAATATCAAATCTTAAACCATTAATATATCTATCTACATTCTCACCATCATCTTTCAATATGGTCAACTATAATTTTAAACCTATAGAATTATTCAATATATTCTTTAACGTTATTTTTTGTGTAATATTATGCATTTGTCTAAACATAAGCCTAGTAGTCTTTAGGCATGAACCTACATTTTGATTTTTCCACCGTTCAATCCCATCTTTTAATTTTTATCTTGCCTCTATTCTTTCACTCGGCTTGTATTCCATCCCACCAAAATGATGCATGGCTCTTTAATATGGTCACACATTGTTTTACCTTCTTGTCATCATCCACATTCTTGCATTCAAAGTATTTATCCATAGCATTGATCCAGTAAGTCATCTCCTATACATTCACGCTACCTTCATACATATGTACTTAAAATTTTAGTATAGAACTATCTCCCATGATTGCTTCGATCAATCTCTCTTGAAATCCCTCTTCTTCAAGCTCTACCTCCTGTTCTTCTCTTTGAGGCTCTTCCTCTGTATTGTTGACATATAACCTGTCAAATATTATTCTCTATGCAACCTCCATGGTCCACAAAAATTCTTGAATATTCCTCATCTTTTCAAGCAAGGTTGCATTGGAAAGTGGCCCTCCATGACCTTCTCTTCCTATCGATCTGGATATGGATATGGATGCCATTTTTCATATTCTCTTACATGGTTTATCTACCAGTTTGTATGTTTATCTGCTCTAATACCAAATACTTTTTTTTGTTATGTGTTCTAATTACACTTGGTGAAATAACAACATAACAAACCTTCAATCTCACATTGATCTTACTACTTGAGTTTCAATTGTCTCAAATTACGGTTTGAGGTATTTATATCCAAACCACAACTCATGTATTTTTTCTCTAGGGAATCAACAACTAGAACCTCTCTGTACCATGACCACCAGGCTAGGAGTGAGTGGCCTTTTATTAGTTAAATGTTATAGGTACATACCCTTATGAGATTTAATTATTTTTCTTGGCATTACAAGCTCACAATTGGGCCTTAGAATGAGTTGTCTCTCCTTTGCTTTTAATATGGAATGTCACCTTCATATTTATAGGTTTGATTCCCTTTAACAACAATTTCATGAATCAAACAAGGGATTCACACCTTCAACAAATGCATTCACTCTCAAACATAATCACACACACAGAAATTGATATCAAAATATGAATAAAGAATTAATGGAATATATAGTTAATGATTGAGTGATTCCATTAATCTATATTCACATATATGCTTAGATTTCTCCAACTTCTACAGAGTCTCAGAACACCCAACCCTCCCCGCTTTTCCTCCTTGATGCTCAAATAATTTATACATTACATGAGGATATGATTTGAACTTTTGAACATATAGGTTCATATTCCCATTATTTAACGATATCAAATTGCATCCCCTAAATATTTATAACAATCAAATTCATGCTAAAAAAGTCAAATTGACTCCTACAAAGCATGAAGGATCGTGTACAACAACCAAATTACTCCTCGTGATTTATGAAACAAGAACCTCCTAGAACTATTACAAAATAAAATTTAAATTTAAAATGATTCCCCTGCATCAGGTTACTGAGTGAATATCACCACTATCCTCTCAAGGAGGGAATACAACCAACATGAGGTGGAAAAATCACACAACAAAGATGACCACATTCAACAGGACAAAGAATCCTCCATATCCAATTTAGCAACTTCCTAAATGATTGCAATATCCCCTTAATCAAGGGCATTAAGCTTTGGACATGATTGCACATCTAAGGGAGGATATTTACTAGTTGTTGGAACTCCAAGGCTTAGAAAACCTAGATAAAGTGTGCAATAACAATTCCATTATATCCCCAACTCTGTCCTAAATATTTTATCCTCACTCATTGAAAACCATTAATTGCACACTAAGCTCTTAAATAACATTGTAGATAACCTAATGCAAAAATCAAGAACACAGAAAACATAGATGGCACATATACATATTATTTTAACACTAGAACCGAAATAGAAAAACCGGCATTCAATGGCTTTGGCCTCAACTCTTTCAATTATGAAAAATGGACATATTACAACACCCTCTTCCCGTTGAATCAATTTCGCTTATTCCCATGGGAACTATGACAATAATACCCCCATTCTATGCCAAATGAAACCTCTCTCATCTTTGGGAAAAAATAATTAGGAGAGCTAGCCCACAGTGTAGTTGGAAGGATGAGCATCGCCAACCCTTTAGTTTCCCCTATCCTTTGAGATTCTCCTCTTTATATTTTATTCCTTTCAAACATTTGAGGAGAAAATTTTTGATTCATATTATTTAATGCATGGGATAAATCTTTTCTTGCATGTGACTTTTATTTAACAAGTGAATGAGATAAATATCTCATTCTTACTACACATTTAACCATTGGAGAGTTTTTTTTTATGTAGGGGTGGGAACCTATTGTGATGACATGGGGCCCTTGATGCCAACAAATCTATCTTTTGCCTTATCCTTAGATGTGAACTATACCTTTTTTGATATAAGCCTACACGTGCCAAAACCATTGTTGTTTTGGATCCATTTTCAGGTCATAAGCTAACCGTGTCCTAAATAAACCATTTTTTTCAAAATTGACTTAGATGATTCGTAATTGAATTTATATATCATTGTACTGTAGAAGCTTGAGGATTTTTTAACCTAAGTGATTGATCTCCATAGAAACTCTAAATTTTCTGAAATCATATTGCCGTCTAGTAATTTCACGGAAAAATAATAATATTGAATTTATCTATGGCAATACTTGAACAATCTAAGAAAGAAATATTGTCATAAGATTAGATGGTTCCCTATCTTATGAAGTCGAGTGAAATTTATAAAAAACATAAATAGAGCATATCGAGATATTGTTCTTCCTAGTTCAGTGCAATTCCTTTAACTCATTTCCACAATAAATGAGAGAATTGTAGTTTTGTTAAAGATACAACAAGCTCTAAAGACATGACAACTTAGTTTTAGGAAAATTCATAGATTGTGATTTTTCTTAAATACTAAAAATAATTTTTTTAGGAAATAAACTTCATAAAAGGTTTCTTTCCTACTCTTTTATCCCGAGCTCCATAAGGATTTCTAAACTAAAAAGCCCAAAATTCTAAGGATTATATATATATATATTTCATGGTGGTTCAACATAGAAGCCTTGTTTACACCATGGCTACATCCACCTTGGAAAATATCTCTTACACTCGCTTGGAAAGTATGCATGAACTTGGGAAACTACCCCCGAGAGGGTTCCCGATCAACGGCTCACCAACGTAATATTTTATTACATGTAAGGGCTCCCAAGGAGCAAATGTCCCCGGCGAGATTCGAACTCGGGTGGGGAGTGCAACAATCAAATCTCCCAACCACCTGAGCTACACCCCATGGACAGCTATATATATATATATAGTTTGGTTAATTGTTAGAACTAAGCTCCATAAGCTTTCTATTCTTAAAAAAACCCAAAAATTCTAAGGATTGTGCATGTGAAATTGAAATATAATGTTTTTATTGACGTTTAGAAATTAAATAAATCTAAATACATAATCATTATTGTGTTAATAGAAATATTTAACAAAAACAACCATAAACAGTTTTAAATTTTGGGCCCTCAACCTGGATGATTGTGGGGCCTTTCTACATTTGGTGGCAATCCTTGATGTAATGGGAATCCATAATGAATATGGTCACCTTCCCAATCAGTTGAATTCCCTTGATTATGATAGAAATAATATATAATCCCAAAGTCATTTAGGGCATTTTACTTTGGTTTTGGGAGGTGATAAGCATTCACAGGGTTTTGCTCGAGAGATTACTCTTATCCAATGTATGGGAGAAGGATGCCACCGCTCATAAAATAGAACTGTGGATTTAAAAAATGGTCCAAAATATTTCCTAATTTCAGATGTTAAACTAATAGGAGTAAAATCTTAGGGGCTAGGGAAAATCTCAGAAGAAAACTAAAGAGTTTCAAGGCGTGGGTGGAAGTGAATCAATTTGTCGTAGGGAAAGACGTTAATATAGACATAGCTGCATATTTTTCTAGTCAAGTTATGGTTGGCCATGTAGAGTTTGAAAAGTTTATTCACTTTGAACTTGTAGAATGGGTAAATTCGAAGTGGATTCCAAAATTTGGTTTGGCTCCTAGAGTTAACATGCTCATTAACTGGTGGATATGATTCATTTTTCCTTCAACAGAGGAAATGCCAAGTATCTTAGAGAGGGTTTGGTTAATTAAAGGGGGATCTATTGTTTTAAAATGATGGCATACATATTTTTAACTAGAGAAGGAGAATTTAACCGAGTGACAGCTATGGGTTCTGTTGCCAAGATTTCGAATTGAACTTTCAACAAAAAATATCTTTAAAGGGCTTGTGAATTTTATGGGTCGCTTCATTAGATCATGGAGAAATGAATATTATATGGTGCAGATAAATGGATGGAATCCATCATGGTGGATTTAGATATCACAAAGGGGTAGTATGGGAAGATATGGTTATTACATAGAGACTAGACTATCTCCATATCCCCTTTCGTTGTCATTATTGTCGTGAGACATGCCATTTGAAGGTGAAATGTCCACTTTTATTTGTAGGAGAGGATGAGGTTTTGGGTGAAATCCCCGATTCAGCTTGAGAACCCTTTCCATGTCCAGACTCTTGGACTACTGTTGAATGTAGTTTTCATTGTTGTCAAAGGATTTCAGTAATGACAAAGGAATAACCAAGGACATGATGGCAGGGAAAACTCAGTGTAAGCCAAAGGAATAACAAAGGAAGTGATGACATGGAATGATGATGATGTGGCATGTGTGATGAGGCTGGAAAGACATGTGATGGTGTTTTGATGCTATCATGAAGTTAGTGTTTCACTTTGATATCATTCTGGAAAAGTATGGCAATTTAATGAAACTTTGGAAATCGAATAACTATGAAAATATTAGTCAAAATTGTCCTAAGGAAACTCCCGCCATAATTCATAGGTTAATAAAAATGCATGCCCCATCCTGTCATCCTATAGCTTGTTGAAGTGGCTATCTGACCATGGTCTCATTTCAAAGAAAATAGTAAATTAGACAAAGTCGGACGGTCCATATCAAAGGAAAGAAGATAGATCAATGGTGGGGAAAGGATCCACAAAGTAAATGTGCATGGAAGATAACATTCCAAAGCACCAAAGTGAATTTTTGTGTTTGATAGTTGATCAACGGACGAGGAGGATTCTGCAAGCAATCAACAGTTCACAGGAGTTGCAGAAAGAGATTTGCGGAAGCCCATTTCAGAAAACGTTGGAAGGCACATCCGCAATCTGCAATCTCACTGTGGCATGTCCTGAATTTTGCATTGGGTCACAATTCCCTAATCACATTTTCCATATTCATGATAGTTTTTCAAATTGATGCGAAGGGTCAAATAATTTCCAAGGAGGAAAATTACTAGTTTCCTAGGTTGGGTGTGGAAGATTTGGGATTTGGAATAAGGGGGACATTAAATGATTTTTTGAACATTATAATGATATAAATATTTAATAAAGGAGCTAAATAAATAAATACAAGGTAAAATCAAGGTGGAAATTGATCATGAATACACATGGAGGATGTGGGACCCACACAAGCTAGATTTTCTATGCCACATGGCATCCTCCTCTTGTCATTTCGAATCCATAAGAATACCAAGGGTCTTGGGATGAGTTGGAAGGTCAATATACTTGGCATGAATCAATTAAGGTCTAATTGGATTGGAAGAGTAACTCCCATGGAAGAGGAAGAGGCATTTTTGAACTAGTGAGACACTTGGACTAGATTCCCTAGCTCTATGACAACAATGGTGAAGATTCTATGACACCTATGACACAAATCAGATCTGAAGGCTGACATCTAACATAAATGACATGTCAGAGATAAAAATAGCTCCAATAGGGCTCTCAAGGGAGTTAGGGAAGTGAAGATGATTCCACATGTGATTTGGTAGAAGTGGGAGACTATGAATTGTTGTACAAGTGGCATTCTTTGGAATATCTTCCCAACTAGAGTTGTAATACATCTATGGGAAGGAATTTGACCCATATAGATATTGGAAAATTTATAAATTTCAAGAACAAAGAATGAATGCATCTTTTGATCATTTGAGAAATTTGCATTTGTGAATTGAGAGAGCTAGTGGATGACTAGTTTCTTGCCTTAAATAATTTCAAGGGTGAAAGATTCCCATCCAAGTTTGTGTTTGGAGAGGCTACTCAGGTCTCTCATGGATATTTATTGGAGTTTGTATTTCCAGGTGTAAGCTACAGGGCAGCTCTTGGTTCCTTCTAGTGTAGCACTTTCTCTCAACCATTTCCAGTTTTTATTGCACATTCTTGCTCATGGAGGGATTGCGCTTTGGGTGAGATATTGTACTCTCTGGGAGAGATTATACTGATACATTTTTTATTGAAATAATTTCAATATGATCTATTATTCATTCTCATAAAGTATCGGGCCAAAATATCAGATGGTTGAATGTAAAAGTGATTATTAATGAGGAAACAATGACCATTTCCCCACTATATTGATGTATGGCATTAAATGCGGATGATTTCGATCTTCTCATGGAAAATTTATGATTGTAATAAGTTTAATATTCTATTTTATTTATTCTCAGAAATTCTCAGGTCGAATTACCAAAGGGTTGTATGTAAAAGTGAATATTAATGAGAAAACAATGACCATTTCCCCACTATATTGTTGTATGCCATGGTAATGCTGATTATTTCGAATGGGAGATGTATCTTGGGTATATTTATGATGAATGGACTATAATTTATTAGTATTACAAGTTTAATTTTGATCACTTCAGCATTTGAGGTCATTTTACTCGATTTAATTACATTTGGAGAAGATTTGGTGCAATTTTCCCAAGTGTCGAATTAGTGATTTTGTAGCTGTTTGGGAGAGGGTCATAACAACCTGTATAAAATGAATAATGATGCATATGAGATATTAAAATTTTTCCTTATCCTCTTCCCCTTTTCATAAATTCTAGTGGTTTTTGGATCATTTTAGAATTCATTTCCAACATTTACCCAGGGGGAATTGGAACCCCAATTTGCTAGTAAAAACTCCCACCTTGGCCAGAATATGAAACCATATTGCAGAAGTTTTTGGAGGGTCATAAATAATCCATGGAAATAATATTCAAGTATTAATATAATTCATATACCTTCTCAAAATATTTGGGAGCATTTGGGCCAATTTGGAGACCTAGACATCAGAAAAAGTCAAAGGTCGAAATAGTGAAAAAGTGAAAAATTGGTCATTTTAATAAATTTCGAAAAAGGGACATTACAGTGGTATCAGAGAATGTTATTGGAACCTATTGAAGTTATGTATGATATATATTAATTTAATAAATGTCTTAATTCATGTCGTGATGACACAACAAATCAGCTTATGAAAGTATTCGAATTGATGGCTAGCCAACTTAGGGGTAAGCTGGCAGCAAGGGGTAATAAAGTTTACGTCATGGAGAGACACATAATACCACTAATTTTGAATACTTTAATTACTGGATGAATGGATATAGGAACAATAATTATAATGTGAATTCATTAAGGGACAATCAGCAATTCACAAGTTTGGAGGAGCATGAAATGAGAAAAAATCAGCCTATTTGTGAAAAGAGCAAAGATTTATCCTACATTGTAAATGCGGAAGTTATAAACACTTTTACGGACATCACATGGAATATGTGGAAGAAATGTTGTTCTATAGGAGATTAAAATACCTTATATATGTACCATTAAAGGAATAAATAAAGAATCATGAAGTGGAGCATCAATTATCTCAAGGTGATTGCAAAGAAGAACATAAAGAGGAAGGTGAAGACAAGCTCACAATCTTTGTTAATGGGTGTTGTGAAAATCAAAGAGAATATATTGATGGGTGCTCACAAATCTATGTTGGTGACATAGATATCAGATTTGAAAATGTTTCTACAAGCCAAATTTCTCATGAGCATTAAGATGAATACCTTGTAGGAGATAATGAAGAAACAAGATCAACTTCCCCATCACCACTTGAGCTTCAAGAAGTTTATCAAATAAAGAAGAAATAAGAAGGGTGTTCACTCCCATGAACCATCCTTCATTTAAGGGTATTTTAAGATGAGTAAAATTAATATCCATGAGGCCCTTAGAATATTCCATGACACTAAAGCATTGGTGTCAAATTCTTGTCGAAAATTTCTTCATTGGAGGAGCCCTCCTTCCTTGAAGACATGGAGAAGATTCAAAGAGAAATGTGCAACATTGAAGGTAATTTAATGTCTTTGATTTTTGATATAAATAATTTGGTTGATTTTAATGAATGGTTACATGAATAATACTTGAAGAATAATGAAGATAATCATAAGCTCAAAATTCAAAATGAGCAACTTCTTGAGAGGTTGAAAGATACTTGTTCTTCCTCCTATGTTTTATATTGTCATAGGGTAGATTGCTTGGAGGATTCTCATGACATGAGGGATCATGAGAAACATGGAAAATCGTAGGTTCTTGATTTGTTTGAATATGACCTTGATGAGAGTGAATCACTAGTTGTAGTGGAAGAGGAACTTGAGTTGCCTCTTGAAGATGGGTGCACACTTTCTGAAGAAGTGCATGATTCCACTACCTTGGAACCAAACCATGAGGAATTTTTTTGCATTTTTAAGAGAGGTGCATACCCCTACCCCTATGGATCCTTCACACAATGAAAATTTTGCACTTTTTGATCATTTGGGTGAGTTGGTTCTTTCTCCTACATCCTACACTTCCAAATTTTGCAGCATTCATCCTAATGAAGTATGGGTGAAAGGTTTCTTCTTTATGGTGCCACATGAAGAGTATGGAATTTATATCTCTCCTTTTGATGATGACATGACTAGAGAACCATCTTATTTACATTTTCAGCAACATCATTTGCTACATTATGATGATAAACATATACATGGGTGCACCTATGATGTTCACTTGAGTCACTTGGAAACTCATGATTTTCCTTGCTCCTTGCCTAGTCTATTTGATGTTGGAGGAACTTCATCCCACACTTGGGTGAAGAGATATACGATTGAAGACTATCATTATTGGAAGAAAAATATTTTGTTATTTCATTATTATATACATATTCATGAGTGTATTGATGAGACTTCTTTGATACACTTGAAGTCTTCATGTTTTCTTTGCTCCTCATCTGGTTCAGATTGTGGTGGAGGTTCTTCATTCACTCCTTGGATGAAAGAACACATTGTTGATTATATTGATGCACATTATATATTTTTGTAGCAGAATTATGGGACATTGGATCCTCACCTATGTCATTGGAGCATATTTGATTGGTCACTTGAAGCTTGTATGCACTTCGCAAATGGTGGTCTACTTACTTGGAGGTATAAGCACTTTCATGATTTTTTGATGAGGCACCTCCTTGATGAACATTTTTATTATGTTGTTATGTACTTTGATGATATATATTATGTACTCATTATGTTTGGAAGAATGCATACAAGAAAATGGGATCACGGAATTCTCTCTCATAATGGTATGGGTTGGAGAGCACTCTTAATTGTTGGAGTGCAATATAGGCAATGGGACCCTGGGATAGTTCTTAGTCCCATTGATTTCAATTTTTTTGGAAAAAAAGAAGTATGGGAGATGGATTAACCACTTAATAAAGTGATTTTAATCATATTAGTGCATCACCAAGCATGCTGGTTCCTCTCTAAAATATTCATGGAATCTCAAAGACTCAAAGTTAGGAAACTCAGTGGCAACTTCAAAGAATCCTACAGAAAGCAGGTTCTTCAACACCCATGTTTGAAATTGCTTGAGGACAAGCAATATTGGGAATGGATGATTTTTCATGTCCCAAATTTCGCATTGGTTCACTATGGCCTAATCACATTTTCCATATTCATGAGATTTTGTCAAATTGATGCTAATGGTCAAATAATTTCCAAGGAGGGAAATTACTAGTTTCATAGGTTGGTGGTGGAAGCTTTGGGAGTTGGAATAAGGGGGAAAATAAATGATGTTTAAACATTAGAATGGAATAAATATTTAATAAAGGACTTAAATAAATAAATACAATGGAAAACCAAAGTGGCAATTGATCATGAAGACACATGGAGGATGTGGGACCGACATAAGCTAGATTTTCTATGCCACATGGCATCCTCCTCTTATCATTTCGAATCCATAAGAATCCCAAGGGTGTTGGGATGATTTGGAAGGTCAATATGCTTGGAATGAATTAATTAAGTTTGAATTGGAGTGGGAGAGTAAGTTCCATAGAAGAGGAAGAGGCATTTTGGAGCTAGTGAGACACTTGGACTAGATTCCTTATCTCTATGACAACAATGATGAAGATGCTATGACACCTATGACACAAATCAGATACGAAGGCTGACATCTGAAATATATGACATGTCAGGGATAAAAATAGATCCAAGAGGGAACTTAAGGGAGTTAAGGCATCTAAGATGCTTCCATATGTGATTTGGTGGAAGTGGGTGTTATATATATATATATTAAATATCAATATTAATTATTAATATTGATACATATTGATAGTCATAATTCATAATTAATAAATAGTTGATAGTAAACTATTCTAAAATGGCGCATCCTTTCATCGATGGTATCCAAAGTGCCTTTCCAATATATATATATATATATGTGTGTGTGTGTGTGTGTGTGTGTGTGTGTGTGTGTGTGTGGAAATCGGGGGGAGGTCTGCGATGGTCACGAACTTGTGGCTCGTGGTCAATGAAGGTGGTGTGGGTGGGAGCCTATGAGGGATCCATGAAGGATAGGAAGAACAAAGATAGGAAACAACAGCGAAGGGGAAAAAGGAAATTTTTTTGGTTTTTATTCATACCGGTGGAGGAGCGATCACAGTCAGCATGGATCCTGGCGAATGTTTTCCTGAAGAAGTGGAAATGGTAGACTACATGGAGGACCCGTGGCAAGGGCTAAGAGTTTTCTCGACCCCAGAAATCACCGAAATTTTGTCTCCAGCATTGGTTCAGGAGAGACTAAAGAAAATGCCAGCTAGAAATGAAGTTAGGGTTTCGGTCACATCGCCTTTCGCTGAGGAAGGGTTGCTCGGGTACTTCGCAGCTCGACCACTAAATCCTTCTCTAGGAGGAGCACCGTACACCTTATTCTCTTCGGGAACAAACCTACATAGCTCTGATGCAGTAATCACCCATAGTGAATTCTTCCAATCGACGCCACACCAAAGTCCATTGCAGTAGGATAGTGGATTTCACAAGGGGATAGACTCTTTTTTTGAGCAGCATGCACCCGTAGTAGAAGAAGCGCAGAATGCAGGGCCGCAGGAAGGATTATTGAGTAGACCACCGCAAAACCCTAACTAGGAAGGGGAAGGAGAAATATCAGACAGAAGCTCAGAAGGAACACTACCAAGCTCCAAAAAGTGGAAAAACTGCTTCCTAAACCCCTCTAGAGGAATTGTGAACCTAATCTGCGGAGTCAGCGTATCAATGGCAGAAGCCCATGAAATGGAAGGGATAGCCCTGGTTGGGAAAATTAGAGGGCAGAACCCTTCGCAAGGAAAAATGGAATATTGGGTTAGAAAACATGGATGGTATTTCAAGGGGAAGACCCTAAAATCACTCCCTTAGCAAAAGGCTGGTTCGGTTTCCATTTTAGCCGTAGAGAGGATGTAGATTTCATCCTTAAAAAAGTTTGGACCTACGGGAAAACCCCATTCTAGTTGAATAGGTGGTCGCCACTGTTCGACGCAAACACAGAAAGGCTTGACACAATTCCAATCTGGGTTCGGATTCCAAGTTTACCTTGGGAATTTTGGAACCCAACATCGCTTAGTGATATCGAACGGGTGCTGGAAATGTTCATCAGGGCGGATCTCTCCTACCAGCAAATAAGCATAAGGAAGGTAGCACGAATCTTGGTCTCTTTGAACATTAGAACCAGTCTCTTTGAACATTAGAACCAGTCTCTGGGATCACATAAACTTAATTTAGCAAACCAAGACAAGGAAGCAGCTGTTGGATTACGAAGGGATTCCTTTTCAGTGTCACAAATGTCATGAAACATGACACCTAGCCAAGAACTATACAAACTATGTGCCTTCGACATCGGGAAGGAAGAAATGGGCCAGACGAACAGAGGAATCAAGCCCAAAAGGCACCATAATGGATCAAGGCATGGTAGAAGAACAACACGCCTCAGAAGTTTTAGGACAACCACTAGAACAATAGGAGGGAATGGCCACAGAATAAGTTGGGGGATCTCTTCTAGTACATCAACCGAAGCAACATCTGAATCCACCGACCTGATCGGGTATGAATCCCTCTACACTAAGAAAACATTTGCATGTTTTATCTTTAAATGAAGATACAAAATTGATTTCTCCCCTCACAACCAGATCCACCTTCACCCCAAGATGTTCCTCGTCTTCCCCTCGATCATCTTTTTTTCACCACCTGGAAGCCTCCCCTCCCTCCACAAAACCCTAACCCTCAAACCCATCCACTTCCATTCGCTTCCACCTTCGATCAAGATATGTTCCAGTTTCAATGAACCAAAGAGTCTGTCCGAAAGTTCTTGGAGTAAACCCTAATATCCCTTCCAAAGGTAGAGGAAGAGGAAGACCCTTGCATCTCTCTGCGGCGCAGAGTAAGGACCTCATGGATCAGGCAAGTGGAAGATAACAAACCCTTTTTGGGGCACTTAGAGCAGTGCAAACCCCAGACGGGGTTCAAAAATGAAATTTCTCTCTCTTAACTGTAGGGGTCTGGCAAGTACCCCGAAAAAAACTTGCCCTCAAGAGGATGATCTCGGTCCAATCACCAAAAGGCATCCTACTAGAAGAAACTATGGGGACAGAAATGGAAGTAGAAAACCTATTATCCTCATTATTACCTCTCTATTATTTCATAGCACAGAGTGCAATAGGACACTCAGGAGGGTTAGCAATAGGATGGAAGAAATCATGTATACGTTATACAAACACTTGGGGATCCTCTCTCGGGCTAGGATCTCAGATCTGCTGGGTGGAGACAAACTTAAACCTAACAATTGTTAACATTTATGGGCCTTACACTAACATAACAGAATTCTGGGACTCCTTCAAAAAATCTGGGCTTATAAAAGAAAGAAAATTGATCATTGGAGGGGATCTCAATTTCACCCTGGGAGCCCATGAAATATGGGGACCAAAGGCAAGAATAGACCCTTTAGCCCCTTACTTCAACAAAATCTTGATGGAATCAAAATTGGTAGACCTAGATCCTACAAATATAAAACCAACTTGGACAAATAGACAGGTGGAAGAAGAAAGAATAGCGAAGAGACTAGACAGATTCCTGTTATCAAAGACCTACTGGAGGAAGATTTTATGTTCAAACAATGGGTGGATTCAGGAGTAGACTCGGATCACCTACCTATCTGCCTAGAAATCCGGAAGCAGCCAAAAATTTCGGCCAGTCCTTCCAAGCTCTACTCTGCATGGCTCAAAAATGAATAGGTAATTCAAATCATTCAATCAAATTGGATACCTTACCAAGCAGGAAATGGCACAAGAGATGTTATACATTTCTCTCAAAACCTACTTATAATAAAAAAGCTTCTCAAGGATTGGGCTGCAAAAAAGAAGAATCAGGACAAACAGATAATCAACCAAATTGAGGAGGATTTGAAAGAGCTTCAAAACAAAGACGGAGGGGGTTTCTGGCACACAAGATGACAGAGAGAAACTCTACTCTTTGGAAACCTCTATAGCCAAAATCCTAAAGTAAAGATAGGAAGTTTCGAGACTAAAAAGCAGAGCAATTTGGATGGAATGCAAAGATGATATTACAAAATTCTTCCAGGTGATTGTAAAATGCAGGAAACAACAAAACACCATCTGGGAGCTAAAAATGGAAAACAATGAGATATAAAACACCTTTAAGGACCTATTAGAGACAGGGAAGAATTATTTCGAAAATATCTTCAAAGAAAACCATCAAGCAACCATAGCTGAAGTAATCTGAATATCACAATGTTTCGCAGAAAGCATTAGTGGGGAAGATAATATGGAGCTAATGAAAGAGGTATCAGAGGAGGAGATAAAATAAACTTTACTTAGCTTTCAAAAGGACAAAATCCCAGGCCCTGATGGGTGGACAATAGAATTATTTCTAGTTGGGTATGACATCATTGGTCTATATATTTTGCAGCTGGTAGAGGAAACGAGAATAAATGGTGTCCTCCATCTCTCGTGAACTCAACTTTTCTAACCCTAATCCCAAAAAAGGATAACCCAGAAAGTCTGGAAGACTACAGGCCTATCTCACTTTGCAACATAACTTATAAGGTGGTCACCAAGATAATTGCACAAAGATTCAAGAAGTTTCTCTCAAAACTCATATCCAAGGAACAATTTGGGTTTTTGGAAGATAGACAAATTCATGAAGCAATTGGGGTTTCTCAGGAGGGTCTTCACATCACAAAAACAAAAAAATCAAAAGGGGCTATCCTAAAAATTGACCTCTCTAAGGCTTTTGACAGAGTAAGCTGGATATACCTCAGGCTGCTCCTCACACATCTGGGATTCAATTAATCTTTTATAAAATGGATCTTTTCATGTTTCTTAACTGCCTCCTTCGTAGTCCTCATCAATGGAGAAGAATCCCATTTTTTCCACTTCAAATGAGGATTAAGACATGGATTTCCTCTTTCCCCTCTTCTTTTCTTACTAGTTGCAGAAGGTCTAATTAGATCCATTCTAGATGCCAAAAGGAGAGGATTGTTTAAAGGAATCAAGATTGCCACAAACCTGAACAACACACACTTACTGTTCGTGGATGACATCCTCATTTTCTACAATGACTCAATTAGAGAAGCAGAAAGACTCTCAGAAATTCTAATCATGTTTTGTAAAGCTATAGGTATGCAAATAAATCTCCAAAAGTCCTTAATTACTGAAATCAATATGGAAGAAGAAGTCCATAGATATTTTCATGAGCTATTCCCATATCAACAGTTCTCCTTGGACGATGGAATTAAATATCTAGGATTCAGACTCAAACCAAATTGCTATAAAAAATAGGATTGGAATTGGCTGCTAGCAAAATTGGAACCCAGAATTAACAATTGGTGCAATAGATGGCTCTCAAGAGTTGGCAGGCTGGTACTGAAAAAATTAGTACTAGAAGCAATCCTAGTTTATTGGATGGCATTGGCATGGATTCCCAAGTTAATCATGAACAAAACAAAAATAATATGCACCACTTTTCTATGGTCAGGGAAAAAGAACAAAAGGTTCTCCCTTGGGTAAAATGTGACCAAATTGCTAGGCCAAAATCAATGGGAGGATGGGGCATTCAAAACACTTTTTTCTTTGCAAAGGTCATGGAAACAAAAATAGGTTGGAGACTCATTTCAACTCAGATCCTGTGGACTAAAGTCATCATCCATAAATACATATCACCAACCCCTCTTCTGGATTTGATCAGAGACATGGGAAATACAAATCTACCAAATGGCTCAATCATCTGGAAAGCCTTATGCAAAGCCTGTCCACTCATCTTAGAAGGACTTGTCTGGAAGGTAGGTGATGGCACAAAAGTAAGAATTGGAGCAGACCCATGGCCAGGATTCTCACCAAACCACATACTACCTCATCAATTAATTCAACTAATTCATCAGAAGGGATTTTTCACTTAAATCAAAGAGCAGATCCTCTCTCAACCAACATTTGGCACCAAGGTTGGAAGAAGAGTCAGGATTTAGAGGTACCAGATCGATGGTATAGGCAGTGGGACCAATACACCGTAGCCCTGCAATCATCACACATCTGGATAACTGATAGAGAAGATGAGGTGATATGAGAGAAGGCACAACATGGGAAATACACCCGAAAGTTCGGATATCAACAAATATGTTTACAGCACTTTCAGGAAAACCAGAAATGGTGGCAGAAAGGTATATGGAAGCTCAAATTCCCACTAAAGGAAAAAATAGTCACTTGGTGCACTCTTGCAAACAAAATCCATACCTGGGATCATCTACAGAAAAGACAGAATGTAGGCCCTGGTTGGTGCAGTTTATTCAAAGAGAATGAGGAGAACACAAACCATATTTTCCTAAGCTGTATCTTCTCCAAGCAGGTATGGGAGCACTCCAAATCTCTCACCTCATCTAGTTCAAATTGGGAAGGTAACACAGTGGAGGATAAATGGAAAGACTGGTCATCTTCTCTCCAAACCATTCAGATCAGATCCCTTCTACTTATCCACATTTGGGGAATGTGGTTAGCTAGAAATAGGGTCATTTTCCTTGAAAAATCCAACTCTCCAGAATAAGTAGCAAGGAATGGAATGGATATCCTATATTATTTCCCCCAAACAAAGAATAGCCCCAATCCAAGAATCATTACTCCATAATAGTTGGATAAAAACACCCCTTGGGCCTTCTTTGATGGCGCTTTTGAAAACTTGAAATGTGGGGGAGGAGCCACCCTTTTCCTAAACCCAAATCACCACTTCCAAATATCAATGGGGTTGGGATCCAGAACAAACAACTTTGCTGAACTTATGACCCTGAAGCTTCTTCTATGCTTTGCAATTAAAAGAAATTGCAAAAAGCTAAAAGTTTTTGGTTATTCTATGGTTATAATAAATTGGATAAATAAGACTCAAAGATGCAAAAACTCATCACTAGATACACTTTATGAAGAAGTTAACAAGATTATTACAAATTTTGAATCAATCTCATTCAAACATGTCTACATGGAGCAGAACATGGAGGCGGATAAACTCTCAAAGGAAGGATTAAACCTGCAATGGGGGTCCTGGAAAATTATAGAGATAAAGGAGATAGAGGCCAATGAGTACTACCATAGGCCTTTTATGATTTTGCCTCAATAATTCTCATTTTCAAAAATTTTGGACAATTTTTACTCAATAAAAAAGCAACAGTTTTTCAACAAGACAGAAATCTCTAAATGGGAGAGAATTGTTGGAAACATCTCCTCCTGTTTTCAGTATGCACAGAAGAAGGATAACAGCTCTTTCCAGTTGTCTACAACCGGAAGTTTTTAAGGGAGAACTTTATGACAGTGTCTTTGACTCATCATGGCTTTTCTTAGGCTGTTATGTAAAAAAGAAGCCAATACATCAGAAATGATGTGACATCAATATGTAACTCTGTGAGAAGCAGGAACAATACATACTTTTGTATGTAGTTTTTTTATTAATATATACGACACTCACTTTGTAATCTTTCACCATCATTCATCTTTAATATTTATTTTATATTTTCAATATGGAATTATTTTCCATTGGTTGATTATTCAACTAAGTAATCATTGAGAATATCTAGATACAGATATTAAATTGGTATCAGAGCCAACCCTTCCTAGAGCTTCTGTTGATCTTCGGCTTGTGGCCAAAATGGTCAAGTTTTCCTTGAATTTAGGTCTTTGACCTCATAGTGGTTTTTAGCCATCCATATTCAGAGTTTCTCTGGTAAAAATTGGTTTTTGACCAAAAATTGGCCTTTGGCCATTTGAATTTCATTGAAGTATTAATTCCACTCCAAATATGAAGCAAGAATGAGAGGGAAAAATGAAGAATAAAAAAGAAAAAGAATTATGAAGAATAAAAAAAAACAAAAAATGAGAAGGAATTATCAACAAAAGATATAAAAGGGGATAAGTTAAAAAACATAATTCATAAAACCACCCATCGTTTTATGAAATAGCCCATGGTTTTACTAAATAGTCCATAGTTTTACTTACAATATTTAAATTATAAACGAGTTTTATAAAGCATGCTTTGAGGACAAAGCATCATGAACCGGAAGGAAATATATATATATCAATATTAATTATTAATATTAATACATATTGATATTCATAATTCATAATCAATAAAAATAGTTATTAGTAAACTATCCTTTCATGGATGGTATCCAAGGTGCCTTTCCTATATATATATATACGGCACTCACTTTGTAATCTTTCATCATCATCCATCTTTAATATTTATTTATATTTTCAATATGAAATTATTTTCCATTGGTTTATTATTCAACTGAGTAATCATTGAGAATATCTAGATACAGATATTAAATAATTAAATAATTAAATAATTTATAAGTTAGGTTAGTATGAAAGGAGGCGTCTCCTCATCATGAATGTCCAAGCCATATTTAAGGCCGAGACATCTTTGTAATATTCATCATCTAATATATATTATTCTTATTCTTCATCCAACATGATAGTCGGATTTGATTATTAAGGGATCAATCGGACTCGGTTTCTCCAAGTGGTATGAGAGCTATACGGCCTTGGCCATATTCACACTTTGTGTAAATTTAGTTTTTAAGCTTTCCCTAAAATATAGGACATTGACCTAAAAAGAAGAAGAAAACGTACAGAAAAAAAAAGTAAAGAAAAGAAAAGAAAGAAAAAAGTTAAAAGAAAAGATAAAAGAAAAAAAAGTAAGAAAAAACAAAAGGAAGGAAAAAGAAAGTTAAAAAAGAAAAGATAAAGTAAAACCAACTCATGGTTTTGCTTTCCAACTTCAACCCAACTTTTGCTTTGACTTGAATTATTATAATATATTTATAATAGTTCAATTTTTTGTTTATTATATAAAATAATAAAATAAATATCTTATTATGTAATAATTAATTATTATTCCTTAAACCTCACCATCTTTTGAAAAAAAAATTTCACACCTCACAAGCCAAAATAACTTCGAAGTATACATCTTTGCATACAAGGTCCAAGACCATGGCGGAGCTAAAAGAGAAAATCGAAAAAATGGAGAAGGACATCAAGTCTCTTGTCGCTAACCAAAAATGATTGAAGGAAGAGATGCAAAATAACAACACAATTCTCAAAGACAAGCTTGTTTTGGTACTAGAAAGAAGGTCGGATGACAAATTTGACATCTTGAGCAAAAAAAAAATGATCTGGATGACAAAATGAGTACCATGACTCAAAACATAAACACCTTAACAGAGAACATGAGCACCATGACGCAGAACCATAAAACATTAATCGAGATGTTACAAAATCTCATACCCAGTCCGAACCAAGTCAGCAGTCCATACATGTTAGATGCCTCATTTCATGTTGCCACCCAGGAAACACTCACAACGAATCAAGAAAAATTGCAAAAATAAATAAAGATTAAAAATGTGACGCTTAAGCAAGATATAGAAACAAAAGTACTACCAGATATGGAGGTACGATTAAACAACAAAATAGATGATATCAGTAAGATAGTAGAGAATAAAAAGGCTAAAAATCACCACCAATAGAAAAGCAGTTCAAATATGTCACTTTCATCGTCCAGTAGTTCCGAGCCACCATCAAACCGTAAGGTGAAAGGAAATCAATATCATCCTCACAAATTGTACCCACCTAAGGAAAAAATAGAGTTTTCGAAATACAATGGGAGTGAAGACCAATGCGTTGCTTGGCTAAACAAAGCTGAAGAATACTTCGACATTTACAATATTCAATTTGATGAGGATAAGGACCAAGGTGAAATATGCGTCAATGCATATGGAAGGGTACGCCTATAATTGGTACTTATGATGGAAGAGAGATAATTTTACCTACACCTGGAACTTGTTCAAAAATGATTTTTTTAATAGGTTTCAAGGAATCAAAGAAGATGGTTTTTTCAGTAAACTTACCAAATTACAACAGGCTGGAAGCATTGAGGAATTCACACATAAGTGGGAATCCTTGTCGACACGAGTATTTGGGTTGTCTGACAATCAAATACTCGAAACCTATTTAGGAGTTCTTAAACCATACCTCAAAAAAGAGTTAAAGTTGCATGACATACCTAACGTAGAAGTAGCAAGACATAAAGCAAAATCCGTAGAACGCAAATTGGAAGGAATTAAAACAAGAGGCGATACCCATTATTGGCAAGAAAAAGAGACATAATGTAGGTACTGTGCAAATACTTGGTCACCCAGTCATCAATGCCACAAACCCCAATCATATGCCTATGAAATGGAAAATACATTGAAGTCATATAACAGTTACTCTGATAATAGAAAAAAGAAGAAAAACATATGTCGTCGATGCGGTGATGACTGGAACCCTGGTCATAAATGTAGGAACAATCAGACAATACAGTGCAAAATCATCAATGGAGAGGAAGTGCAAGTCTCTACTCAAGAGACCTCGTTCGATTCTAATACCAACACCGAGTCAAAATGAAAAAAAACATTAGGAGAATACTTAAGCTTTGAGGACAAAGCTCCCTTAAAGGAAGTGGCAATGTAACGAACATAAATAATTAAATAATTAAATAATTTATAAGTTAGGTTAGTATGAAAGGAGGCGTCTCCTCATCATGAATGTCCAAGCCATATTTAAATCCAAGATATCTTTGTAATATTTATCATATAATATATGAGGCATCTCCTCATCATGGATGTCCAAGCCATATTTAAGGCCAACACATCTTTGTAATATATATTAGATGATGAATATTACAAAGATGTCTTGGCCTTAAATATGGCTTGGACATTCATGATGAGGAGACGCCTCCTTTCATACTAACCTAACTTATAAAATATTTAATTATTTTAATTATTTATGTTCGTTACAGTGGGAGACTAGGAATTGTTGTACAAGTGGTATTCTTTGGAATCTCTTCCCAACTAGGGTTGGAATGTATCTCTTGGAAGGAATTCGACCCATAGAGATCTTGGAAAATTTATAAATTTCAATAACAAAGAATGAAGGCAGATTTTTATCATTTGAGAAATTTTCATTTGTGAATTGAGAGAGCGATTGGATGACTAGTTTCTTGCCTTAGCCAATTTCGAGGGTGAAAGATTCTCCTCCAAGTTGGTGTTTGGAGAGGCCACTCAGGTATTTCATGGATATTTAATGGAGTTTCTATTTGTAAGTGTAAGCTATAGGGAAGCTTGTGGTTCCTTCTAGTGCAACACTTTCCCTCAACCATTTCTAGTTTTTATTGCACATTTTTGCTCATGGAGGGATTGCGCTTTGGGTGAGCTATTGTACTCTTTGGGAGAGATTCTATTGATCCATTTCTGATTGGAATAAGTTTAATATGCTCATTTCCTCATTCTAAAAAAGTATCAAGTCTAAATATCAAATGGTTGAATGTAAAAGTGATTATTAATGAGCAAACAATGACCATTTCCCTACTAGATTGATGTATTCCATTGAATGCTGATGATTTCGAGCTTCTCATGGTACATTTCTGATTGTAATAAGTTTAATATGCTCTGGTATTCATTCTATCTGATATATTTATGATTTATGGGCTGTAATTTATGAGTATTACAAGTTTCATGTTCAGTACTTCAGCATTTGAGGTCATTTTACTCACTTTAATTGCATTTGGAGAAGATTTGGTGCCATTTCCCCAAGGGTCGAATTAGTGATTTTGTAGTTGTTTTGGAGAGGGTAATAACAGCCTGTATAACGTGAATAATGATGTATATGAGAGATTAAAAAAATTTCGTTAAAAATCCTCTTCCTCTGTTCAAAAATTCAATTGGGTTTGGGAAAATTTGAGAAACCATTTCCAGCATTTACCCAAGGGGGGATTGGAACCCCAATTTGCTAGTAAAAACTCCCACCTTGGCCAGAATATTAAACCAGCTTGCAGAATTTTTTGTAGGGTCATAAATCATCCATAAACATCATATTCAAGTCTTAATATCAGTCGTATACCTTATCAGAATATTTGGGAGTAGTTGAGCCAATTTGGAGACCTAGACATCAGAACTAGTCAAAGGTCGAAATAAGGAAAAAGTGAAAAAATGGTCATTTTAATAAATTTTGAAAAAGGAACATTACAGACTATGGAAAGAATGTCCTGGACGCATAATTGTGGAAGTCATCTTTTGAAATTTGAGAAATGCATGCCCACAATCTGCAATTGCAGAAATTTAATTGCGGAAATGACGACTGCGGAAAGAGTAAATGCGGAAACCTATTTTGAAAATTTTCAAAGGCGGGACCACAACCTACAACCCGCAATTGCGAAAGGAAGCAATTCCCACAGATTGCGGAAATATCGTTGCAGCAGGTTAATTGCAGAAAGACAGTTTGCAGAAAGATAAATGCGGAAAGGTCTTAGAGAAAAGGAAATTGTGGAAGAGTTTCTCATGCAGAAAGGTCGTTACGCAAAGTTTTATTATTCATATACATAAACTGAGATTTATTATTCTTAAACATAGTTTAATCTTGTAGCAGATATAAACAAAAGTATATTAATTCTTAAGCAGAGTTTATTAATCATAAAAAGAGTTATGATTAATAAAAGGCATGTGACTATATTATTTAATACACAAGAAGAATTAATTAAATAGTGTTAGAATAAATAGGGCGTGACTAATAGATTAAAATAAAGTAAATGAAGAGACACATTTTATGAATGGGGTGTGTTTGTTGCTGAATAGACATAAATATTGGATGAATGTTGTTACTAATAAAATATATAAAAGCATATGCATGAATTGGAAGTTAAATGTATCTCTAGTCCAGATCCATGTAGCAGCAGCAACAGAAGACAACAACCACGGAAGTGATGAGAAACCAGTGACTTAATTGAAGACATAAGAAGATTTGGAAGTTTGATAAAAACATATTAGGGTGGTAGGGTGGTTGTTATCAACTAAAATGGCACTTCTCCGTTCGAGTGCCGACACTTCATATGTTGGCACACAAAAGGACATTTATGGATTGAAGGTTGCCTAAACACTATAGATGGGCATGACATGAGATGCATTCACTATCCACCCAGCTTGCAATTTTACCTTTTTATATGTTGATTGATGTAGGCGACTCTTTCCACAGCAACTTGCGTATGTATGCGACTATCTCCATAGCACATCACGTACTGTACGCGAGTATTGTCATTGCAACCCGCGTACAGATCTGTACACGGGTTTCCCTTATAGCAACTTGTGTGTCATATGCGGGTTGCCAGTATCAATACTCGCATACGCCTCCATTCGAAATTAAAAATAATATAACATGATTAATGGAGATTTTTTAAGCCCTAATCATTAACTATATTAACTATCTCAACCTCCTCAACCTTCAAAACTACTCTATTTCCCTAAGTATAAATAGAAGCCTTGGGGAGGGCATTAATCAATCATACTTGGAGAGCAAAGTTATGCTAGTGGTATATCTTGAGAAGTCTTTGGAGCAGCAGAACTCAGAATCTTTTGGTTGCAGAGGAGTCCTTGTTTCAGGTGTTGGGTTGTACACTTATCTCATTCACTATTGTTAATAAAGATAATCCTTCTTCCAACTTTGTGTTGAGTCTCTTTCATGTATCATGGTTTGATGAATATTTATGATTAAGAACTCTATATATTGTTTATCTAACTTGTCATATATACATGTATAAGATTGTACTTGGAGGATTTGCTCTTTGTAGGTGAAGGAGGTGCATCCCTGAAAGCTTTGGAGAGGAGCATATCGAGAGAAGACAAAGCTTGGATCAACCGTCGTTAATAGGGTGAGTCCATCATATCTTCCTATTTCTTTTCTGTACCTTAAAGCTGATTGTCTGCAAGTTTTAAGAGTAAGTTGGTAACCCCAAACCCTTGGTTATAAGGGTTTTTATTCCTGAACAACAGAAGTGGTCACTCCATTAGGGAGCCCAGACTGCTATGGGTTATTTCTTATTATTGTTGCCTAGTCTTTTCCTGGAGTCTGTGTGTGGTATCTTGTCTTAGTTCATGCTTAGGATAGTGTTTGAAGACCTTGAAAAAATTTCTTTTTATTAGAAAATTTTCGACCTGTACGCGAGTTGCTCTTGCATACAGTCACGTACAGAGGCCTGCATATGTGGGTTTATCTCTAGGACAGTCACGTACAGTATGCGGGTTGCCCTTATACATAGTCGCGTACAAGCTTTAGCATTGGAATTTTTGGGTTAGGGTTTGCTTGTCCATGTCCCTCTATAAGCTCTGTTTGCTGGTTGGTATTCCTTTTAAGCACTATACTGTGAGTTTGATGACCTTGTTGGCCACACCTTGTGCTTTCTTGTAAAGCCCTTGAGTTCTTTTGTTTGGATTGTCTTTTTGTTTGCAACTTGAAGTGGATTTTCCTGTTTGGATTATAGGTTTAAGTGTTGGTTGTCTGAATCAGTGATCAGGGTTCCAGACACTGTTTATCCCAGTCTATTTTTAGATAGTGATTGGTGTGCCACTTGCCTTTGTGTGTTTTCAGTGATTTCCTTTCATTGTATCCACCCAAGCTAGGGTTCCAAGTCTTCCTTAGGTGGTTGATTCTTGTTCTTTTTAATCTGTTTACTTCACTTTGCTTACTTTATACAGTTTGTTTAATTCAAGCATACTCATGTTTTTTGTGCATTTAGGTGCATAGTAGTCTTTGAGCATTTTAAAAAAGTGAAAAGAAAACATCTTAAAAGCTTTTGCATTTGATTTTGTATAGAGTAGTTTTATTTTCAGTTTTTAAAATATAATCTCAAAAACTACAAAAATATAGTCTTAGTGTTCTCTTTATCGTTGCATTTTCATCAATTATATTTACAAAAAGAAAAAACAAGTTTGTTTTAGTAGTGATAAATTTGCTTTGAAAACATACACCTTTTCTTTTTATATTTCTTATCGAGTCAAAAACATCATAGTCCTTCACTCCACTTCCTTCTGAGTAAGAAATAGCCCTTAAAATGAACGTAATAATTAAAATTTATTAGTAACTTTTCATTTTCTAGGGCCATTCACCTACTAGCTTAGGCTAGACTTGTGGGATAGGAAGTGTAAACTTCCTATAAGTTTTAAAATTCAGACATAGTGGACCATTCAATAGGTAAATCCTTATCTTTACCAATAGTATCTAGGAAGCTCCTCTCAAACGTGATTCAAGCATGAGGTCGCGTGGAGGCATTGGAATGAGGAGATAACCCTCTGATTCCTTGTTGAAATGTAAATCAAGACTTTTAGGCATCTGGGGATTCTATCCTAGACAGAGTTTCGGGCTTAACTACCCTACCCATGCGTACGAGTCAGGCTTGCGACTGTCCCCCTAGATTGTTGGTATAGCTAAGGTAGCCTTTAGTCTCTTGACATCTAGGGTTCATACCTATGTAAACCGGAAGGCTATTTTTGGTTCACCTTGGACGGGTTTGGAAGGTAACCCTTGTTGAAAGTGTAGGAGGGCGGTGGGTGATTCCTCTGCTTGTGCCTAAAAACCTCTTCAAGGACGCCAAGTAATTGTTTTTCAACTTTCTTCGGGAAATCATATCTTTTAGCCTTGCTGACTATTGAGACTTTAGGAATTTTCGTAGTGATTGCTCTGTGGTTTGTCTGTGTTTAGCCAACCTTAGGGTTTGAATTGTCAAATTTACAATCATGGAGGACCAACCTATTAGAAGGTCACGAAGGGTGCAAAACCTTCCTCCTCTCATCACATTGGAACATCCACCTCCACCTCAAAGGCAGAGATTGGACACGGATGGTTCATTTGAACCGATAGGAGTAAGTGAAGTTCCAGGTGAACCAACACTTAGAGCTAACTGTTTTGATTTTAATACAGTTGAGATAGAATACTTGTAGGATGACGAGTTTGCAAGGAATTTTAACACACCCTTGATTGACTTAAACGATCCTGTGATCGTCCAGGTTAGGCCTTTTGATTCACATGTTTTAGGTGTCCCTATGGGCAGGATAATGTCTACTACGGGAGAAAGTTCTTTTGCTTTCACCTCAGCCTTTCCGGTTGAAGGGGTACTACCTCCCCCGGTAAGTGCCCCTAGATCTAGCATAGCTACTACGCCATTAAATCCAATGAGATGGGTGGTCCAATCGTCGGTTCCCACAAGCCTAGCAGGTGTTTCTGGTGACATGGTTATTGAGATTCCTAGTATACCTACTATTCCCTCCTCCTTTGCACACACTGCCCAGAGCGGTCCGGTAGGATCCTTGGCTTTCGTCCAAGGATTTCATTGGAATGGGGGGCATATTCCCCCATCCAATCCATACAGAGGCCCATCAACTTCTTATGTAGGAGTGTAGTTTGGAAACACTACCTCTTATGGGAAAGGTTTCCAAACTCCGGTCTCAGCCTCGTTCACGAGCTCTCCATTTTCGTTGTTTAGCAGAGGGATACCTGCTCCCTTTTTTCAAACCCCAGTTTCGGTTGGGATAGCCCGAACCTCGTATACTGCACCTCCTACCCACAATCATGTGGCTTATGGATGGAATCCATTTCAAAGTAATCCATCCACTTCGCAACCGGTGGCAGGGGGAAACCCCACCTTTACATATGGGCATTCGGGGGCAAGTCCCTCTAATCCCCAGACTGGCACTTTTAGAGCTCCGGTGCGACCCAAGCTTCCTTTCCTGGCAACATTAAAATTGCCAGATTTGTCAAAATTGATGAACGACCTGGTGAGGCATGACCCCTCATGGCCACCTATCCCCACCAAATTTCCATTGGACATCCCTAAATTTGAGGGAAAAGTTGGTGAAGATCCTGGGGCTCATGCCACCACTTTTCATTTATGGTGTTCTTCTAATTAGATGAATGAAGATCCAGTTAGGTTGAGGCTGTTCCAAAGAACCTTAACGAATACCGCAGCAAAATGGTACATTGAGTTTCCTTCTGCTGCATTCAGTAGTTTTTGGGACTTGGCAAGTGCATTCCTTAGCCACTTTCAGTTTTCGGTCTGATACGATTTCAGAACAGACTTGTTATCTACCTTTAGGCAGAACAAGGATACCCACATATCGAATCATGTCCAAGAGTGGAGGAGGTGAAAGAGGCTTATAAAAGCCACTATTCCTCCTGAGTTCTTACTAGAGTGGTTCCTTAAATCCATGTTGCCTTACATATCTAAGGACGTATTTACTTCAGGAGTGACGAATGAAGAAGAAGCCATTCCCAGGGCCCAGCAATTGGATTTGATTTATTCACAATCTAGGATCTTGTATGAGATTATCCCTGAGGCACCGAGGCCTACCCACGATGCAGAGAAACCTAAGCCTGGACCCCATGCCGATGGTGTGGTTGGGTCCGTAAACTCTCCCACTGTAGAGTATTTGGCCAAACAGCTTCACCAACTGTCCATCAAGCATTATACGGTGGAAAAGTGCAAATGTTTTTGCACAAACCTCTCAGAAGGGAAATCAGCAGCCTTGTGGGAAGAAGAAGAAAGGAAAGAAAGGGGAGGGAAATCAAAACAAGCAGAAACCCGCGAACAATGCTGATGGGGGCAAGAAAGAAAATAAAAAGGTGAAGTTCCTATGTAACTTGTGCCATGAGGATCACCTCACTCACATTTGTCCCCTTATGGGACAAGCCTAGAAGCTGCTAAAAGCTCAACAACCGGCTGTCCTGAAGGATCCTTTTCCCTAAGGACAGAACTCTGCTTCAGCTTCTAATGTAGCAGGGGGCACTCCAGGTGCTCCTGAACCCAACTATATCAACATGGTTCGATATTTGACTTTGCTATAGACTAGGAATAAAAACTATGAAAAAGACACTTCTGAGAAGGGTAAGTATATATGTGAAACTTCTAACTCTCTCACAATCGAGAAGCCTGCTGAAACTATGCCTAAGATACCGAAAGGAGTCTTTAAGAAGACCTTGCATAACCCTAATGTGAGGGCTGCTTCAAAATACTTCATGGTTGAAGACTTAGCCCAAACACCTTGTGCAATGCCAGCTTTAGAGGTGTTATAGAGCTGTTCCATCCAGTGGGATGCTCTCTTAGCAACCTTAGGCAGCACAGACTCGTCGAGTCTCATGGCGAAATTTCACTTGTATGATTTTAAAATTCGCCTACCTTACCATGTAGCCTTATCAATAGATGTCATCCATGGTGGAAATACCATTGGAAGGGCAATTGTTGATGAGGGTGATTCTACATGCGTTATGTCCTTATCATGTTGGAAAGATCTCGGATCCCCAGAGCTAGTCCCATCAAACACTCTGCTTACTGCTTTTGAAGGAATGTCATTCCGTCCGCATGGTATCCTACCGGCTTTTGAAATAAAGCTGGCAGGGAAAGCAGTGTCTGTTGAGGTGGAAGTGATTGACACACCTTTGGACTATAATTTTCTTTTGGGAAGAAGCTAGACTTATGCCATGTCTACTATTGTGTCAACCATCTTTTGGGTGGTATTTTTTCCACACGAAGGAAAGTTGGTTATTGTTTACCAACTCGATTTTACTCGAAAAGGCCGCATGGATTCTAATGAGTCTGCTGTGCCATTGGTTGATCAGGTCAAAGCTATTGCATAGAGCTTGGGGGATGGAATGTATGCATCACTGATGGGAACATTTGATCTTCCAGCCCCGGTTAACTATATTGGTTCTACTAGTGTGGGGAAGTCCATAGCCACGGTTATTGATAGGACTGATCCTTGGGTTCTCCCTTCCCCCCATGAACTGGAAGTGCCCTTATCGATAGTGGAAGTGGCTTACCAAGATATCACTCAAACCACTGTTGATCCTATTCCAGACCCTCTCGCAGTCTCAAAGGACTTGGAAGAAGTCTATTTTCCCGCTTGGGCGGAAAACTCTTTGCACTCTACGGACTGTTTATATATGGTTTTACCTTAAATCCCTTATGGAAAACTCTTTGCACTCTACGGACTGTTTGGATGAAGCCATTCTGGAAGCCATGTGTGGACGTGGTAATATCTGTGAAGCTTTTCACCATCGATCCTATTTTCTTCCAAAGCTAAGTAGGATAGAAAATTAAGAGTTTCATATGAGACTGTCAGATGATGTTGATACACCCATCAATCCCTTACCCAGGGAAGGAATGTTTGCTGAGGGGAAATGGAAAATATTTCCGCTACCATCGCTATGAACATCTCTGTAAATCTGGATGTCGTGGAAAATATACATATAGGTGCAAACTGCTCTCTTGAGGAGATTGCAATCTATACGGCCTTGTTCAAGGAATTCTGTGACGTCTTTTCCTGGTCATATGAGGAGATGCCAGGCATTGATCGATCGATAGTTGAACATGAGATCCAAACATACCTTGACGATAAGCCTATTCGGAAAAAGTTAATACCTGTTAACCCACGTAAAGCGGTGGCTGTGAAGGCCGAAGTTGAAAAACTATTGAAGGTTGGTTTTATTTATCCCATAGCTCTGACGAAATGGGTATCCAAGCCTGTTCCTATTGATAAGAAGCAAATGACCATACACGTCTGTACTGACTTTAGAGATTTGAATAAAGCATGTCCTAAGGACAACTATCCCATGCCATTTATAGACCAGATTATAGATGCTTGCGTGGGAAGTGAAGTGTTCTCGTTTATGGATGGTTTCTCTCGATACAATCAAATTCAAATAAAACCAGAAGACCAACATAAAACTACTTTCATTTGTGCTTGGGGTACCTTCACGTAAAAAAAAATTCCCTTCGGATTGAAAAGTGCTGGGGCAACAATTCAATAAGCAATGAACTTTGCCTTCCATGATATCAAAGCCATTGTCGAACCTTACCTTGATGATCTTCCTGCACATTCTTGTAAGAGGATTGACCATCCATATCACTTACGGTTGATATTTGAGCGATGCAGATACTATAAGATCCATTTGATTCCCCACAAGTGCATGTTCTATGTCAAGTCAGGGAGACTGATCGGATTCATCATCTCTAATAGAGGCATCCAGGTGGATCCTTTAAAAGTAGAGGCCATTGTAAATCTGCCTCCTCCTCGTTCTATCAGGAAACTTCAAATCCTGCAGGGAAAGTCTAATTTTTTTTGACGTTTCATTGTTAACTATGCCAAGATTACCAAGGGTTTCATGTGCCTATTAAAATAGGACACCTCATTTCTATGGGATGAAACTACACAACTTGCTTTCGAGGCATTGAAAAAAGCTTTGTTGTCGCACCTTTACTGCGTCCGCCAAATTACTCTAGGGATTTTATATTGTATTTGGCAGTGTCCGAGTCGACCATTGGGGTAGTGCTAGTCCATGAAGATGATAAGCTCCAGGAGCATGTCGTTTACTATCTTAGCTGTGCTTTAGCCGGACCTGAACTCAGGTACTCCCACGTTGAGAAATTGGCATTAGTAGCTGTCTATGCTGTCCATAGGTTACGTCACTACATTTTACTAAGGACTACAACAGTAGTGGCGGATGTGAATCCCTTTCAGTATGTTTTGTCCCGACGTATTGTTGGGGGAAAATTCAACAAATGGATAGTCATTCTCCAAGAGTTTGACTTGGATTTCTAGTCTGCTAAGTCTAAAAATTCCTTAGTTTTTGCTGAGCTTATAGCAGAATTTCCAACGGAAGAAGATGTAGTCACTGAAGAAGACTCATTCCTAGATGAGCATATCTTCTTGATATCCACCTCTGATCCCCGGTACGGAGATATAATTATATATCTCCAAACTTTGAAGTATCTAGCGACTTCCTCGCAGGAGGAACGAATTAAATTATGCCTTCATGCTAAGAACTACCTCATCATAGGAGATACTTTATATCGAAGAGGGGTGGATTCCATTTGTGTTGATGTCTTACCCATGAGAAAGTGAAGATTGTCCTGAATGATTTCCATAGTGGATCATGTAGGGGTCATTTGTCTAGGTTAGCAATGACCTAGAAGATACTACATGCTGATTATTTCTATCCCACAATCTTCAAAGATTGTGTGGAAGTGGTGAAGCGTTGTCATCCCTGTTAGCTTTACACTAGAAAAATGTGGTCACATCCTGCTCTATTGTTTCCCGTTGTCATGGTGGTCCCCTTCATGAAGTGGTGGATTGATTACATGACGTGCAACCCAGCCTCGACTGGGGGGCACAAATATATCATTGTCTCTGTGGACTATTTCACGAAATGGGTAGAGACAATGCCCACCTTTAAAGTCAATGGGGAAACAACAGCTTTCTTTGTGTTCAATCATATTATAGCACGGTTCAGTATACCCAAGGTGATTGTCACTGACCATGGCAGTCATTTTCAAAATAGCATGATGATGGTGTTATAGATGATTTCACCACTCCAGGTGAATCACACTTGTATGGCCTTTCCCCTGTCCCTCTGCAGACTCCCTAGACCCCGTGGACCATTTTTTGTTCTTTGATGTTGCGTTGACCATCCCTAAAAACATGTGAAAAATGATATACATGACTTTTAAACCCCTAATTGAGTGTATACGCGGGTTTGACCCCTAAAACCGTGTACATCAAGATGTGTGCATAATCCAAATCTTTTTGGAGTTTTCCTTGATATGGATCCAATTCACTTGACTCCTGCCCTTCCCTATGCCTTGAGATCGCTCATATTCGACCTCTCATTACCCCTTTGAAAAGCTATATAAGGAACTCGATGGTGCATTGAAGGCATATGAGAGAATTGAGAGCAAAGAAACTATAGTCCATTGTTGCTGGAACTTATGCTTGAGCCTGCATCCTTTTGTCACTTGGAGCACTTTTGTGTTCTTCCTAAGCTTGCCTTTTGCTTGTGAGCTTGCTATCGAGAGATGGAGGATTGAGGTGGTGTAGGCCCAAGTGGGGGATTCAATTTCTCCGATTCGCAGGCGTGCCAACAGAGGTTGTATCCATTGTAATCTATGATTTTATATTAATATAAATATCTTTTCCTGTCCAATAATGTATGTTTGAATGAATATTTTATCCATGGATGTTTTCAAATGCTTATACATTGTTGATTATATATGCTAGAATAGATCTAACACCAATATATATAGTATGCTTGTATTGTTTACTTGTTGTTGAGGAAGTAATCTATCAATTCAAACTGAAGTTGGAAAGCTCAACGGGGATCTACTTCAACCGTCTGGAATAAGGTATGAGGTTTGATCCTTTAGTGTTAGATATTTAATTTCTATTGTATATTGGAAATGATTGATTTTTGGAGTCAAGCTGTCTGTTGTGGTACCCCAAGCCATAGGAATTTCTCTCCGTAACAGAATTGGTGACTCCACTGGGTAGTTCCTAGTAGTTGTCCTTTAGGGGTTTTCTATCGGCATTCAATGACTTTGAATTGCTCTTTCTTTCTTGTTTCTGTGTCGGGTTTGGGGGCATGTTTTCCTAGTAGTGTCTGATTGGTGTGAAGTTTGTATATATGTTATAGCTAATTTCACCACTCCAGGTGAATCACACTTGTATGGCCTTTCCCATGTCCCTCTGCAAACTCCTTAGACCCCGTGGACCATTTTTTGTCCTTTGATGTTGCCTTGACCATCCCTAAAAACATGTGAAAAATGATATACGCGACTTTTAAACCCCTAAAACCGTGTACATCGAGATTTGTGCATAATCCAAATCCTTTTGGAGTTTTCCTTGACATGGATCCAACTCACTTGACTCCTGGCCTTCCCTATGCCTTGAGATCGCTCAGATTCGACCTTTCATTACCCCTTTGAAAAGCTATATAAGGAACTCTATGGCACATTGAAGGCATATGAAAGAATTGAGAGCAAAGAAACTATAGTCCATTGTTGACGGAACTTATGCTTGAGTCTGCATCCCTTTGTCCCTTGGAGCACTTGTGTGTTCTTCCTAAGCGTGCCTTTTGCTTGTGAGCTTGCTATCGAGAGATGGAGGATTGAGGTGGTGGAGGCCCAAGTAGGGGATTCAGTTTCTCCAATTCCCAGACGTGCCGATAGATGTTGTATCCATTGTAATCTCTGATTTTATATTAATAGAAATATATTTTCCTGTCCAATAATGTATGTTTGAATGAATATTTTATCCATGGATGTTTTCAAATGCTTATACATTGTTGACTATATATGCTAGAATAGATATAACACCAATATATATAGTATGCTTGTATTGTTTACTTGTTGTTGAGGAAGTAATCTATCAATTCAAGTTGAAGTTGGAAAGCTCAATGGGGATCTACTTCAACCGTCCGGAATAAGGTACGAGGTCTAATCCTTTAGTGTTAGATATTTAATTTCTATTGCATATTGGAAAGGATTGATTTCTGGAGTTAAGATGTCTGTTGGGATACCCCAAGCCATAGGAATTTCTCTCCATAACAGAATTGGTGACTCCACTGGGTAGTTCCTAGTAGTTGTCCTTTGGGGGTTTTCTATCAGTATTCAATGACTTTGAATTTCTCTTTCTCTCTTGTCTCTGTGTCGGGTCTGGGGGCATGTTTTCCCGGTAGTGTCTGATTGGTGTGAAGTTTGTATATCTGTTATAGCTGATTTCACCACTCCAGGTGAATCACACTTGTATGGCCTTTCCCCTGTCCCTCTGTAGACTCCTTAGACCCCGTGGACCATTTTTTGTCCTTTGATGTTGCCTTGACCATCCCTAAAAACATGTGAAAAAGGATATACGCAAATTTTAAACCCCTAATCGCGTGTATATGCGGGTTTGACCCCTAAACCGCGTACATCGGGATGTGTGCATAATCCAAATCCTTTTGGAGTTTTCCTTGACATGGATCCGACTCACTTGACTCCTAGCCTTCCCTATGCCTTGAGATCACTCCAATTCAACCTTTCATTACCCCTTTGAAAATATATATAAGGATCTCTATGGTACATTGAAGGCATATGAGAGAATTGAAAGCAAAGAAACTATAGTCCATTGTTGATGGAACTTATGGTTGAGTTTGCATCCCTTTGTCCCTTGGAGCACTTGTGTGTTCTTCCCAAGCTTGCCTTTTGATTGTGATCTTGCTATCGAGAGATGGAGGATTGAGGTGGTGGAGGCCCAAGTGGGGGATTCAGTTTCTTCAATTCGCAGACATGCCAACAGAGGTTGTATCCATTGTAATCTCTGATTTTATATTAATAGAAATATCTTTTCCTGTCCAATAATGTATGTTTGAATGAATATTTTATCCATGGATGTTTTCAAATTCTTATACATTGTTGATTATATATGCTAGAATAGATCTAACACCAATATATATACTATGCTTGTATTGTTTACTTGTTGTTGAGGAAGTAATCTATCAATTCAAGCTGAAGTTGGAAAGCTCAACGGGGATCTACTTCAACTGTCCAAAATAAGGTACGAGGTCTAATCCTTTAGTGTTAGATATTTAATTTCTATTGCATATTGGAAAGGATTGATTTCTGGAGTCAAGCTGTCTATTGTGGTACCCCAAGCCATAGGAATTTCTCTCCGTAACAGAATTGGCGACTCTGCTGGGGAGTTCCTAGTAGTTGTCCTTTGGGGGTTTTCTATCGGCATTCAATGACTATGAATTCCTCTTTCTCTCTTGTTTCTGTGTCGGGTCTGGGTGCATGTTTTCCTGGTAGTGTCTGATTGGTGTGAAGTTTGTCTCAGCTTGTCTATTTTCCTTGATTTTTATGCACCTTTCTTCCTGTACGCGAGTTTTTAACTCACAATCGCATATACACGCGGTTTTCTCTGCGATTTCCGCGTATACACGAGGTTTTACTGGGAATAGTCACGTATGCCCTTATTTTTTCCTTTTAGTGGAATTTAAATGGTTGCTGGGTGAGTTGTGATGATTGTTGAGTCTCCCTTGATACTGCCAGAGTCTGTATACACCTCTGCTTCTGACTAGAGACATTTTGTTTTTAGGGTAATTTTTTTTTTAAGAAGGTTCTTGTCATGGCATTTTTTATTTTTTGTTTGGGATTAGTGCATTAGACTTCTTTTACCCTAGTGCTTTGCTTGAGTGCTGCTTGAGTGTGCTTGCAGAGTCTGGGGGTTTTAGAATCATTCTTTTGTTTTTTGTATCTCATTTTATTTCAAAAAATCCAAAAATATTTACTTATCATCATGCATTGCATTTTGCATTTTGCATAGTACTTGCACTAGATTTGCTTTGGAGTATTAGTTAGGATTTCATATAGGAAAGCTTGCATTCATCATTTGAAGAAAAATTGTGCATTTCATGTAGTAGCATACCTTGTTTTCATGGATACAATGTATTTGCATTGATTGTTAGGCGTGCATTTTACTTCAGGTTGTGTCATAACACCATTAGTTGCATGGCCATATCTCTTTTGAGTAATAAAGAAAATTAAAATCAACGCTTAATTAAAATGAATTACACTCTTTTCTTTTATAGGGTGCACCAACAAGATTAGGTTTTAGGGTCTTGGAATAGTTCATTGTTAGTAAATTCTCCAACACCACTAAACAACAACATGTATGTGTCTGTCCAGGTGAGTGTGTGAAATCCTTGGTATAACCAGTGTTTCTAAGGATCCTCATCTCAAAAGGGAGTTAAGCATGAGGCAGTGTGAGCGGTTATTGATTGGGATGACCCCTAGTCATAACTAAGTAGCATCGAAGATATTTCTAGGATTGTATTCATATCTAGGGTCTCTTTCGGGAGTTTCGGGCTTTCCTACCCTGCCCATACGGTTAATCCTATCTGTGACTGTCCGCCTGAGCATTGATTATATTGAGGTGACCTTAGTGGCCTTACCTAGGATATAGAGGGGGTACTTTGCAGGGGTTATTCTACAGGTGTCCCGACCAGGTTGGGGTCAGACAGCATAGTCTCTTCATGCGTTGAAGGTGAGGGCCACAATAATTGGTTACATACCTCTACTTGTTGTGTATGGAAGTCTCAAGCCTCTCCTAGGAGAGACATACCTGCTGCATTTAGGAGCTCACTTATCCTACCCTTGATTGCTTGCATTTGGATTTAGATTTTATTGGTGATTGCTCTGTGCATGATAGCTTGCCTAGGGTTTGCGTAGATAGAGAGTCTTTTATATTTTTTGAGTCATTGTGGATTCGGGTGCGGCTCCTCCCCATTCTTGTCGTTTAGCAGGACTTTTGCCTTCTACATATCCTCCTCCTTTGGGAGAGAGAAATAGACAGTCCAGGTGGACTACTTCGCACATTGATTCACACACCATGGGAGACCAAATAGAAGGTATTCTTGAACCACCTTCTCCCATTCATGTGGAAGATGGGGAGTTTACTCCTACCTATGATCTTTCACTCGACTTGATTGAGTTCAGTCTTGTGATTTCTGAGATAGGAACCTTTCATGATAGACCTACTCACTCTAGGGTTGATTCCCCACTGACGCATCACCAGTATGGAATGTCGGAGGATGACAAGACTCATTTTGAACCCGTGAGCACTAGTTATGGTATTTATGGTATGTTTGGTTTTTCTACACATAATTTGGCATTTCATGTCGAATCCGAGTTCGAGCCTAACACTATGCCTGGGGGCACTCTCATTCCTTACCATGCGGAGAGGTTTGGGAGCACTAGTCACATTGCACCTTCCATCCCGGTGGTGGAAGTTACATCACATATTCCTCCTAGGTCTAGGGTTAGTGATCCTATTAGGATACCAGATCCGAGACAAGTGACTATAGGGAATAGTACATACTTAATTACACAGATCCCTACATCCTCTGTCCCTAGTTCTTCAAATGTTCACCCTCCACCTCATTCACGTGGTCCTTCGGGCTGAAACGTTGCTATGAGTTATGTCCTTACTGCGGTTACTAGACCAGTTGTGTCTCAACTTCATGTACTGCTCGTTGTTTCGGGAGGTCATGCTCATACTTCTAGAGGTCACATTCCTACTTCCAGAATGTATATTCCTACTTCCGGAGTGTATGTTCCTACTTACGGAGTGTCTCATGGGACATCTCATGCGATGACTTATGGACCCTATTATGGGATGTAGTATGGACAGGGTTCTTCACCTTATGGGGGCGAGTATCAACAACCTGCTTACTCTCCAAATTACAGCTTTGTAGCTTCTAATAGTCAAGGTCCACCGCACTATAGTGCTTCCATGCCACCCTACACAGGTCAAACAGGAGGAGGGCACTATGGCCAAGGCCATGGTGGTAATCAAACCTATATGAATCATAATTATCAGGGAGCGGTCCATCGACCTCATCATCCTAGGCTCCCTTTCCTCACGATGCTGAATCTTCCTGACTTGTTGAGATTGATGAACGATCTTGTAGCTCATGACTCAGCTTGGACAGCTGTCCCTACTAAGATTCCCTCAGACATACCTAAGTTTGAGGGAAAACTGGGAGAGGATCTGAGCGAACATGTTACTACCTTTCACCTATGGTGCTCTTTGAATTCCTTACACCAGGACTCCATCTGTTTAAGGCTATTTCAATGCACCCTTACAGGGCCTGCCGTGAAATGGTATATAGAGCTACCTAGGGGATCATTCGCTTTGTTCGATGACCTAGCAATGACTTTTCTTAACCACTTCCAACTACCAGTGCATTATGACGTTGGTACTAAACTATTGTCAACATTTTGGCAAGATAAATCCACACATATCTCGGATCATATCCAAAAGTGGTGTAGATGGAAGAGGTTAATTAAAGCCTTTATACCATCAGAATTCCTCCTCGAATGGTTCCTTAAGTCGTTATTGCCATATATAGCGAAGGATGTTTCTACGTCCGGAGTGCAAAATGAGGAACAAGCGATTTTTAGGGCGTAGAAAATGGACTTGATTTATGCTCAGTTCGGTTTGTTATATGAGATCATTTCCAACGCTCCACATTCTAGTTTCGACCCCAAAGTTAAACCTGGGCCACATGCCGATGGCATTGTTGGTTGTGCAAGTGCTAAACTTGCGGATTCGGTTGCAAAACAAGTTAGTCAATTGTAAATCAACCAATATGCTTCGGGAAAAGCCACGGCTTCGTCTCAACCCACCCAAACAGCGAGTGCACTTTCGGTGCAATCATCGGACCAGAAGGGTAACCAGCAGCCCGGACGGAATAGAAAGAAGGGTAAGAATAATCGTAAGGGTGGGAATAAGAATGAGAATGCCAATAATAATGACAAGAACACCCATAATGCTGGGGGGGACAAGCAAGCTAAACGTAAGTTTAAATTCCCTTGCAAGTTGTGTAAGGACGATCACCTCACTTACTTGTGCCCTCGTATCGATGAAGCCTCGAGATTCTTAGCATAGGGCCCAGCTGTGCTAACTAACCCTTTACCTCACAATCAAAATATGAACTTGAGGACCCATGACTATTCTGGTGGTGATCAAGATCCGCCGAAGGGTAGTGGTCATGGTTGCATTAACATGGTCCGTGCTGTGAAAGTTGTGACCCGTGCGAAGGACTATGGTTCTTCACAACCCAGCCCAGGCAAGGAACTTGATCCACCAGGGTCTCCTTTGTATATTGAGAAACCTGTGGATAAACCTGAAGCTGCACCTTGCATTCCTAAGGGAGTCTTTAAGCGTTTGGGGCACAATCCTAATGCGCGAGCCACCCAGAACTATTCAGTTGTCGAGGATTTGGGCCACACTCCTTGTGCGATGTTTGCCTTGGAAGTGCTTCAGAGTTGTCCTTCACAAAGGAAGGCTTTGCTTTCTGCCCTTGGTGTGAATGATGATGATTCTTCCTCCATGATTACATTTGAAACCATAGGACTTCAGCCTCGCTTGGCTTACTATGTGTCTCTTTTGATTCACGTAGAATGTCTTAATATGACCGTTAAGTGCACTATGATTGATGAAGGCGCTGCTACTTCTGTGATTTCTTTATCGTGTTGGAAGGGTTTAGGTTCCCCTGAGCTGTCTAAATCAGGGACCATGTTAACTGCATTCGATGGGAGATCGTTTAGGCTGCACAACATCCTTCCTTCCCTTAAGGTCCATTTGGGAGGGAAGATCGTTGCGATAGAGGTCGAGGTGGTTGATGTGCCCCTTGACTACGATCTCTTGCTGGGTAGGAATTGGATGTACAGTATGCAAGCCATTGCTTCTTCCCTATTTCACGTTGTATGCTTTCCATTCAACAGGAAGATAGTCACGATTGATCAAACGACATTCAAGAATCCGTCTGTTACCGCATCTTCGGGAGCTTCGATCTCGATCGTTGAACACTCTCAGCCGGCAACTGGGAGTGTGGGTGTATGCATGTATCCATCCCTCATGGGAATCTTTAGTTGTCCTGCACCGATCCTTATGATAGGGTCTATTTTCGGTGAGGCTTTGACATCTATGAGATCGGTGTCTTTTCCCACAAGTCATATGGAAGATCCTTGGATTCTTCCTACACCGAGTACTCCGAGTGAGCCCATTGTGATGAATATGTCGTTGCCTACAACTATGATAGCTTATCAAGCTAATCTTGAGTCTATTGTAGAGCCCAGTCCTTCCTCTTCGCGGACGGAGGAGGAGGACCCTTATGTGCTTCCGGCATGGGCAGTGCAGTTTTCTCACGCACACGACTGCCTTGATACTGTTTTCCCTTCAGATGAAGCAATTATTGAGGCTATGTCGGGATTTGATCCACCATGGGAGGAACTCCATCATAGATCTTATTTTCTTCTTGAGCTTGACCACTTGGAGCATGAGGATTTTAGGGCAGTTCTTAGTGAGAGAGTTGGTAGTCATATGGTTCCATTAAGCTCTCCTGGTCAGATGGCTGATGGAAACATGGCAAACATATCGTCAACGATTCCTATCAATATCTCTCGCGATCCTGGCAAGATAGAGAATGTCTATATTGGGGCGGAATGCTCCCATGCTGAGATTCAAGAATACACCGAGCTGTTTAAAGAATTCCGAGATATCTTTGCTTGGTCTTATGACTAAATGCCAGGTATTGACCCTCGTATTGTTGAACACGAGATTAAGATTTATCCCAACGCTAAGCCTGTTCAACAATGCTTGCGGGCAGTGAATCCTAGGAAAGCACCCATGATTAAGGCAGAGATAGAGAAACTATTGAAATCAGGTTTTATCTATCCCATTCCCTTGACGGAGTGGGTTTCAAACCTCGTTCTGGTGGATAATAAGCATGGAGTGATCCGCATATGTACTAATTTCCGTGATTTGAATCGTGCCTGTCCTAAGGACAATTTTCCCACACCATTTATTGATCATATTTTGGATGAGTGTGCAGGTAGCGAGGTTTTTTCGTTTATGGACGGCTTTTCCGGGTATAATTAGATACAAATTAAACCTGAGGACCAATATAAAACTGCATTTATTTGTCCTTGGGGAACATTTGCATATCAGAAAATGCCTTTTGGCCTTAAGAACGCCAGAGCTACTTTTCAGCGGGAAATGACCTTGATCTTCCACGATATCAAGTCAATTATCAAAGTATTTTTAGATGACCTTGCTGCTCATTATCGTATGAGAATGCGTCATTCCTATAACTTGAGATTGGTATTCGAAAGGTGCTGCCATTATTTGGTTAGGTTGAATCCTCATAAATGCATCTTTTCTGTGAAGTCAGGTCGCTTGTTAGGATTCGTCGTTTCTAAAGAGGGTATAATAGTCGACCTTTTGAAGGTTTAGGCAATACTTTAGTTGTCTCCCTCGAAGAATATTCATCATCTTCAATGTTTGCAAGGCATGGAAAACTTCTTACGAAGATTTGTGGTCAATTTTTCCAATTTGACTAGAGGCTTCATGCATCTATTGAAGAAGGACACCACCTTTTGTTGGGATGAGCAAGCCCAGGAGTCCTTTGATGCACTCAAACGATCCCTAGCATCGGCCCCGATGATTAGTCCCCCAGACTATAGCCGTGATTTTCTACCTTATGTGGCCGCTTCCATGGAGACGATTGGTATGGTTTTGGTTCAAGAGGATGAGGAGCTCTAGGAGCACGTCATATACTATTTGAGCTGGAACCTTATTGATGCAAAGATTCGTTATTCTCATGTCGAGAAGCTTGCTTTAGCTACTGTACATGCGGTTCAACGGTTGAGACATTATATTCTCCTTCGCCAGACCTTGGTTGTAGCCCATGTCAATCCATTTCAATTCATCCTCACTCGAAGGATGATTGGGGGAAAATATAATAAATGGATTGTCATCCTACAAGAATTCGATCTCGAATTTGTTTCGGTGAAATTGAAGATGTATTTAATTTTTGTAGAGCTTATATCGGATTTCCTAAGAAAGGCTGAGGAGTTGGTTTGTGAAGATACATTTGTCGATGAACACATCTTCTTAATCTCAACTTTAGACCCATGGTATGGGGATATCATTATATATTTACAAACATTGAAGGTCCCTACTCACCTCTCACGGGATGAACGACAACGATTACGTCATGTGTCTGATAATTACATCATAGTGGATAACACTTTGTACCGTCGTGGGGTAGATTCCATTTTACGACATTGTTTAACTCATGAAGTAGCTGAGGTAGTGTTGAATGATTTCCATGGAGGGGTGTGTGGTGGTCATTTATCTGGGATTTCTATAGCCCAAAAAATATTAAGAGCAGGTTATTTCTGTCCCTTGATATTTAAGGATTGTGTAGATGCGGTCAAGAGGTGCCACCCTTGCTAGGTGTTTGCACAGAATATGCACTCGAAACTTGCCCCGTTACATCCCATTATCACCGCCAATACCTTCACTAAGCGGGGGCTTAATTTTATGGATTGCAACCCAGCTTCAGCTGGGGAGCATCATCATATCATAGTGGCTATTGATTACTTCAAGAAATGGGCTGAGGCTATGCCTACAGTTAAATATGATGGCGAGATAGCCGCACACTTCGTGTTCAACCAGATTATTACTCGGTTTGGAATTCCGAAAGAGCTTGTCACTGACCATGGCTCGCACTTTCAGAATCGTATGATGGAAGAGTTGGCGTTGAAGTTAGGGTACAAGCAAGAGCATTCCTCCTCTTACTACCCTCAGGTGAATGGACAGGTAGAAGCAGTGAATAAATCACTCAAATCCATTCTCTAATGAACCATCGCATAGAGCAAGAATAATTGGCACATCATGTTATATCCTACTTTGTGGGCATATAGAACCGTTGTTAAGACTGCCACAGGTTTTTCTCCATATCAACTTGTACATGGAATGGAGTCGATATTGCAGTTTGAATGCGAGATTTCTTCTTTGAAGTTAGCCGTATAACTCTTACCAGACACTTCACCATTGGAGGAGTGTTTGGTCCACCTTGAGCAACTTGATGAGCAGCGTCAAGATGCCTTGGTGGCTCTAGAGGTAAATAAACGTCACGTAAAGGTCCAGTATGATAAGTCTGTCCAACCAAGGAGGTTTAGTGAGGGAGACTTGGTCCTTTTGTGGGATCAACCGAAAGAACCCTTGGGGGTAGGAAAGTTTAACCCCATGCGGCATGGTCCTTACATTGTCAAACGTGTATTAGAGAAGGGTGCTTATGAGTTAGTGTATTATGAGGGAACGGCCTTGGCGGAGCCTAGAAATGGGCTCTATCTTAAGAAGTACTATGCATGATTTTTAGCCAAGGCTAGTTATTGTATATTATTGTATAGTTTTGCATAGTTAGGTCTTTTTCTTATAGTGATTGGGTTTGTGATTATTTTCTGTTTCTTTTGGCAGATGTCAATGGAATCTTCCACCTACATAAGATTCACGGATGGTGCGAGCCGTCACACTCAACACTCAGCCTATGCTGCTTGGGTGATTTATACTCCTATGGGTCAGGTACAGTCTTCAGGAGGCATATGTCTGCGGTCATATTCAAACAATGTTGCTGAATATAGTGACGTTATTGAGCTTCTACGGGATGCCATTTCTCATGGCGTTCTCTCTCTTGAGGTACATCTTGATTCAGAGTTAGTAGTGTCTCAGCTTAATGGTTTGTACCATGTTAGAGATATGACGTTATTAAGAAGATTATTACGTGTGAGATTATTGGAACGGCAATTTGACAATATAACATACATACACATTCCAAGAATTAATAATCAAGTTGCTGACTCATATGCTAACTACATGTTAGATTTCCATTTGTTTCATACACAATAAATTCATCACAAACACAAATTTTTACACATGTAAATAAATAAACCGATCACCATAAAACTTTTTATATAACATCCAAAATGTGGTAATACATAGTGTCATAATACAAAATTGGGGCTCTCGAGCCACCAATATATAATACATGGTAGTACAAAATGTATAGACTCCCAAGTATCTAATCCTGTGGAGGAGGAGGGGGGTTGTGATCATGGAAGGTCATTACGGCTCTAGCTAGCCGTCGGAATAATCGCACCCATGCTCATGGTACACCCACCACCTGGCACTGTATAGCCTTAGGCAAGTCCTCCACTTGCGCAATGGGAACCCTGTGTGTTAACCTCACAAAATTGGTATGAATGCTCTGGAGTGTTTGCTCCGCATCCACACCCGTGATATCATCTCCTCTTCCCCTTCGTCTGTGACGAGGGAAGCATTTCAGCCGCCGTGGTCCCACATTTTCATACAAATGGTAGATGTCACTATGTATTGTCACGCAAAAATATGTCTTTTAATTCCATATAATCAGAAAACACAAAAAAATTAAATAACTCAAAAAATTTAAAAAGAGAGGGTCGAGATTCGTTACCTATATCACCATATGACGATCCTGGTGGTAGCGGCATGTCTGGGTCCCCTCAAAAATCAATCCCCACATAGGGGTAGTCATCGATGGAAACTATCTGTCGTCGCCACCATGGAAAGAAATCAGTTGGATAGGGGTTATCCACCCTACCTCCCCCCAGTCTACACATCGCATCTTCCCAACGCCGTTAGGCCGAATCTCAAACCCCGTGAAGAGGAACGTCAACTCTGGGGCTCAATCCTAGAACACACTCGAAGAAAAACATGCTCAATATACTACTGAACCAGGAGTTCCGCACTCTGCCTGGCTTACACTCACTGAGATGATGTTTCATGTTTCTCAGTAGTGTAGTACTCTAGTCATAAATCATGGATCTCATGCACTCCACTGCATAGAACATCAGAGGCCGTGAGGCCTGGTGGAGTGATTCCAAGCCTGCTATCCTACCCAATGTCAATAGTATGGCCTTTAGGCTCAGCACCTGTATAGCATTGGTAGGGACCTGACTCCCCACCTTCTCTGTTTCTGGATAGCAATACACCGCAATGTACTCATCGATAGTCATGCCACCTCCTGGCCCACTACGAGAATGAAGGTTCACTACTTCCCTTCATTGAGAAAGCCTAGTAATGAAATATATGTCCTCCACCTCTATAGTGAGCGACATCCCATCTATCTAGAAGGACTCAGAGTCTGGATCCCAGTAATCCACCAGCATCTGCAATAGTCTTGGTTTGGCCCTCAAACCACCAAGACACCCAAACTTATAGAGTCCACATGCACGTAGAGCTTGTTGAGCCATAGATCGGCCCTTACTGGCTCCTCTACCTCACCATGTTCATGCTTTCTCCACTCTAGGACCATCCTGCACAAAAAATTGCAAATTTGTCCATTATATTTCTTGAAAAACCTTATGCACAGCCTCATACGCGACTGTTTGCAAAACAACCACGTATGTACGCGACTGTGGGGGCATTTTCCACGTATATCTAGCCCTATACACAAAAAAACCCTCAATTTTTGCATGGGCCATAGTGCACTTTTTAGGTTGGCCTAGAAACCTCAAATGACCATGGAATTTGATAAAAATTGCATCAAAATGGAAGAGAAGAGCATGGGTAAGTACCTGGAAGAAACGGTAGTGGATTCTGCCGGCTAGATCTCCTAGAATTCGTTGTTGAAAATCTGAGCTCAATTAGGTAAAAATTTCAAATGATTTATAATATTTTGAATTATTTACTATTTATAGAAATTTTTTAAATTTTTGAAAATTTTTACCCCCTTTCCTATAGTTTCGACATTTTCTAATCATTTTGGACCATTTGACCTAATTCATGATGTAGGGAACCTTTTTCAGTGCCGTTTCAGCCGTTGGATTGACCCATTCGTGCTGATCTCGGGTATCATGTCTAAACTGGCATATAGGTTAGGTTTCATCACCATTTGCATTTTGCATGACCTTATGACCTTTTCATCATAGCCTTAGGTACGAACCCACTCTACTATGTCACGGAACCTTCTTGCTGTTTTAGAAGTGGCATGGTATGAGTGGTAGAGCTTGACCTTACATGGGTACCCTAGTTAGCACCTTATTTGCATTTGGTGCCCATGCTGACATTCTGTCCTTTAGGATGTGGAGTCCATTGTATAGTACTGCCATGACATTTCACAAGAGCCTCATACTCCTCTTGATCTTTTGCTAGCCTATTTCCCTCAGGACTCCCTTATGTCAAGTTGTAATTGCATTATCATGAGCTTTGCCTACCTTATTGAGCTTTATGCCAGCTTCCCTGACATTGTGCTTCAGCCATATAGCCCGAGCTTGTCTCATGTCTAGCCATGCAGAGCCATTTTACATATCCTTTGTAGCTTGATTCCCTTTCTACCAAGAGGGGATTTTCCCCCGAGTGTCGATATCCTACACATGTATCCTTGCATTGAGCATAGGTATGTTCCACTGCTTGGAACTAGTTTGTTTGCCCCTATGACACTCGTCTCCTCCTAGTCTGTAACTATAAAGCAATTTTATTCTTTTTCATGTTATGGTACACAGGGTACTCCCAAAGGACCGAACACCAAGAACAACCGCTTCACACAAACAGATCACAGATCAATACACCAATGTTTGTCACGTGTTTAAAACCCTCGAGAGGGAAACAGTCCACGGCCCCGGACAAATAGCTACTCAGAGCAATTTATTATGCAAAAGAAATAAAGTTACATCAGCTTCTCATAATCGATCAACTAGCCAAGGACCCTCTATGCTCTTTAAATAGAGATCATAGACCAATCAGGTGTTAAGCCATGGATCAATGGTAGGTATGATCTAAGAGAAGTTGAACCGTCGGATCACTTTACGTCTAGAACATATCGTGACCGTCGGATCACTCTATGTCTAGAACATATCGTGACCGTTGGATTAGAATATTTACAAATGCATACTAATGCATACTAAAGAAACACACTTTTACCTAACGGATATATTACACAAGTTGATCTTAACTAACTCCTAAGTGTCTAAATATCCTAACATCCCCCCTTAAGAACAACTTGGGATAGGATTGAAGGATTTACAAAGGTGACACTATTAGGAGAAGGAAGGAGGCATTAGAGCCTATCCCCCCTTAAGGACACATTCATGAAATCCTAACATAGACCGAAGTTTAGAACACATAGTACATCACTGAAATGAACATTCTCTACTGGAACTATTCCAGATCCTACAACACTTAGAGATCTATCATCACCAACAAATATTTGTTTGGTGTTACATTCATGCATAGTAGAAAAGATGGATTTATCCTTAGCCATATGATAAGATGCTCCAGAATCAATGAGCCATTCATTTGAAGTAGAAGAAGAAGATGCAGTATAAAAGTAACCAGAAGCACAAAGTGCATGTGCATGAGAGGCAGATTCTGAAGACGAATCTAGGCTGATGTGGTGCTTCTTCATTGTTGCTTCTAAGGCTGCCATCTTCTTAAAACATTTAGATTCATCATGATTATCTTTCCCACAAAAATTGCAATGACGATCAGTCTTCTTTCCTTTTTGCTTGGATCCTTTGTCATTTTTTGAAGAAGGAGCTGACTGAGAGGGTTTGGGACCCTTGTTGTTTTGCTTATTATTGCGAAAATTCTGTTTCTTGGAAGGCTTGGAATTTTCTTTCTGTTGGGATAATAAGGCTTTCCCAGATGTATCTGCATTGTTAATTATTCCAAGATGAATGAGCTTATCTTGCTCTCTAATTAAGGAA
>LPNX011109716.1:350285-368149 GCA_001517045.1 Pseudotsuga menziesii
CTAGCTGAAAAAATAGAAACTAACTGTCTGGATGCAAAGAGCTCGAAAAAATATGCGGTTTTAAAAAAAACGGCACTTAAAACTGATTCTGGATGATGAAGTTATGCTGGATCAAACGAAATGTTGAAAATGTCCCCAATAGTGACGTGGTAGATATTAACTTGACCAACAAAAAAAGAACCCCCCTTTTCCAAAGATCTACCTTTGACAATCACTTTACAATAAAGTAACTTGAGAATATAAATTGCATGCACTAAAAAGTAACTTGATGAGACTTGAACTCAAGACTTATCAAGATGTAAAGCAACTTTGGACCAAGTGAGCTAAGTTTAAAAGGTACGTAAAACTATGGAAAGAGGAAGGGGGCTTTTTTTTTACTCTTCTCTCTCGTTTTCCGTGCTTGTTTTCTTTTCCTACAAATCACAAAAAAAAACCGAAAAACAAAAACAAATTTTTTTTTTCCACACAATGGGGTTAGATCTTGGTTAGATTACCCGGAAAGTCTACGTTTTCAAGTTTTCTTGCTGTTTCTGATTTGCCGTGATCGCACAAGGTGCACAGCAAAGAGCATACATAACCGAGAATACAAAAAAACTTTCCCTCACTGTTTCTGATTCACCGCGATCACGCAGGGTGCACGGCAAAGAGCATACGCAACCAGGGAAGACAACAGTCCGAGACTAAAATAAAGGGATCTAAAAATAAAACTAATAAAATATGAGAGATTTAAAAAAAAACAAATCCGTCACTGTAACATTATACCTTCAGATTTGCCGAATTGGGTGTTTCTGGAGCAAACGGAAATGGTTTTCAGTGAAACAAAAATTGTTTCCAAATGGAAATGGTGCTCTGGACGCAATGGAATAGATCCCATAGGCCACAAATGCACAGAAAATCCAAAAAATAGAAACCCTTTCAAAGTTTCGACAACACCGGTTCCAGATCTTGATCAAAACCGAAAGCGGCTCTTCATAAAAGCTCTGATACCATGTTAGGGTATACAGGGTACTCCCAAAGGACTGAACACCAAGAAAAACTGCTTCACACAAATAGATCATAGATCAATACACCAATGTTTGTCACGTGGTTAAAACCCTCGAGAGGGAAACAGTCCACGGCCCCGGCCAAATAGCTACTCGGAGCAATTTATTATGCAAAAGAAAGAAAGTTACATCAGCTTCTCATAATCGATCAACTAGCCAAGGACCCTCTATGCTCTTTAAATAGAGATCATAGACCAATCGGGTGTTAAGCCATGGATCAATGGTAGGTATGATCTAAGAGAAGTTGAACCGTCGGATCACTCTATGTCTAGAACATATTGTGACCGTCGGATTAGAATATTTACAAATGCATACTAATGCATACTAAAGAAACACACTTTTACCTAACGGATATATTACATAAGTTGATCTTAACTAACTCCTAAGTGTCTAAATATCCTAACATTTCAAGCTTTTGAAATATTGAAAAAGTCCAAAAAAAAAAAAAATCGGATAAGGAAAGATGTTATTTTTGGCAGCTGTCGAGTCATGTCGCCTTCGAACAAAGCACTGTATATCACATCCATTGGTTGGGTTTATAGTTTGACTTTAGGAGTTGTACTCATTTATCTCATTTTATCTCCACCGACTGGTTAAGCTTCTAGTCCCCATGGAGCCTCTGTCGATGCCTCCTATGTCGCAGAGATGTCCCAGTTTGTATATCAAGTCTATGTTGCCTTTGTTCAGTCACCATTTTCTGTTATGCTCTTGTTTAAAGGAAGTTGAAGCCTGAGTCGGCCATTCCTCAGTTATCTTGACTTTGCATGTCATCCATTCCCAATACAGATACTGGTTCGTGCACCTTATCGAGTCCTTCCACATTATACAGCTTTGCTGAGTACCTCGTGTTGGATGATGGGGGATGCCTTAATGCCCTCCTTCCAGTGGATTTCATTCCATCGACTTCAGATCATTTATTCTAGGATTGGAATCTACAGTCATTTTGAGTGCCTTGAGACTTGCAATCATTAGTGGCAGGTTCTCTCGCCATCGACAGTCTTTGGGAATACATCAATGTCCCCTAATCGATGGATCCTCTCAAGTGTTCGACCTCAATGCATTTATTCACACTTATTATTTTGCACTCTAGTACCTTGATTCCCATTTTCATTATCGGTGGGTGATCTCGCGTCTGTTAATGGTATACATCAATGACTGGTAATCAAACGATGGACTACTATGTTCGACCTCGACACCTCTATTCACATAGCAGGACATGTACTTGTAGTGGTTTGTGTAGAAGACCTTCCAGATTGGTGGCATCTCTTATATGCTACCTCCTTGATCGTGCCAGTGTTCATGAACTTTCAGCTCTCGTGACTTGATTCCAGTATATGTCAGACATTTCTAGCCATTATGGAGATCTTGATCTATTGTATATCTTCAGTCATTATGGAGATCATGGTCCTTTGTATATCTTCATCATGGAGATTCTGATCTATGTATATTGTACGTGGTGATGACCACTTATGTGATATACTGTATCATGCCTATTCATGGCCATTGTACTCTTATGTATCCGGGACTATTATATGTATTTGCAGTATGTGTAGAGTTGTATCATTGTACTATGTTGATTGGGTGGCTGGTCTTCCATTTGGGATTCTTCATCACTCCACTTCTGGGATGGACTTCTAATGTATTTCGGCCATCGTATGACCCCTCTGACCTCACACATTAGGGGGCATCTATTATAGCTGATTTCACCACTCCAGGTGAATCACACTTGTATGGCCTTTCCCCTGTCCCTCTGCAGACTCCTTAGACCCCGTGGACCATTTTTTGTCCTTTGATGTTTCCTTGACCATCCCTAAAAACATGTGAAAAAATGATATACGCGACTTTTAAACCCCTAATCATGTGTATACGCAGGTTTGACCCCTAAAACTGCGTACATCGAGATGTGTGCATAATCCAAATCCTTTTGGAGTTTTCCTTGACATGGATCCGACTCACTTGACTTCTGGCCTTCCCTATGCCTTGAGATCGCTTGGATTCGACCTTTCATTACCCCTTTGAAAAGCTATATAAGGAACTCTATGGTACATTGAAGGCATATGAGAGAATTGAGAGCAAAGAAACTATAGTCCATTGTTTCTAGAACTTATGCTTGAGTCTGCATCCCTTTGTCCCTTGGAGCACTTTTGTGTTCTTCCCAAGCTTGCCTTTTGCTTGTGAGCTTTCTATCGAGAGATGGAGGATTGAGGTGGTGGAGGCCCAAGTGGGCGATTCAGTTTCTTCGATTCGTAGACGTGCCGACAGAGGCTGTATCCATTATAATATCTGATTTTATATTAATAGAAATATCTTTTCCTATCCAATAATGTATGTTTGAATGAATATTTTATCCATGGATGTTTTCAAATGCTTATACATTGTTGATTATATATGCTAGAATAGATCTAACACCAATATATATAGTATGCTTGTATTCTTTAGTTGTTGTTGAGGAAGTAATCTATCAATTCAAGCTGAAGTTGGAAAGCTCAACGGTGATCTACTTCAACCGTCTGGAATAAGGTACGAGGTCTGATCCTTTAGTGTTAGATATTTAATTTCTATTGCATATTGGAAAGGATTGATTTCTGGAGTCAAGATGTCTGTTGTGGTACCCCAAGCCATAGGAATTTCTCTCCGTAACAGACGGAACTGACCACTATGCTTGGATTTAGACAAGAACATTCATCTTCATACTATCCTCAAGTAAATGGTCAGGTTAAGGTTGTTAACAAGACTTTGAAGACTAACCTCAAAAGTACAATTGATGCGGCCCGTTCTAACTGGCATATCATGCTATACCCTGCTCTTTGGGCATACCGAACTAATGTAAAAACTGCTACGGGTCTCTACCCCTTCCAACTCGTTCATGGAGTGGAAGCCGTTACCCCAGTTGAATGTGAAATCCCGTCTTTGAAAATAGATATTCATGTGTTACCCGATACGACAGAGCTTGAAGAACGTCTAGTACACTTAGAACACCTTGATGAACAGCGTAGAGATGTGCTGACAGCTAATCAAGCTCACAAGAATAGGGTCAAAGGCCAATATGATAAGTCGGTTAAACCTCAGATTTTCTCTGAGGGGGAACTTGTTTTGCTTTGGGACCAAGACAAAGAACCCCCAGGGGCAGGAAAGTTCAAGGCCATGTGGTTAGGGCCTTATGTTGTGTCGAAGGTCTTAAAGAAGGGCGCATATGATTTAATTGATTTTGATGAGAATAAGCTGCCTGAGCCTAGAAATGGGCTCTACCTGAAGAAGTACTATGCTTAGGCTTAGCACTTTTTCTTGTATTTTATTGTACGTATTTTTATGTACACTAGTTTGTCGGTTTTTGTTTTTTATACCATTTGTTGGTTGTTTCAGATGTCTTCCGAGAGGTACGTAGGTTTCACTGATGGCGCCATTCGCCACACTTGTAATCTTGCTTCAACTTCATGGGTCATTTATTCTCCCTCAGGACAGTTAGTTGCCTCAGGAGGCGCTTGCTTAGGTATTGCTTCTAATAATGTTGATGAGTATAGAGCTATAATTGAGCTTCTAAGGGATGCTTTGTCACGTGGTATCACCCAGCTGGAAGTCCGACTGGACTCTCAATTGGTGGTTTCCCAACTCAATCGAGTTTATCAGGTGCGGAACCCTATTCTATTGCGTCAGTTCATGCAAGTTAGGTTATTGGAAAGAAATTTTGAGTTCATTACATTCAATGACATTCCAAGAAATCTAAATTCATTAACTAATGCATACGCTAATTACATTTTGGATTGGCATCTAACACATATTTCATAAAATATACAACATACACATAAAAAACATTTGTAAATAAACCGACACAATATATATATATATGTGAATATCTGTCTATAGATAGGTCGAGTTTCTGATCCTCAGATCCAGTCATAACTGTATAATATACAAAAAATATACAAAATATGGATCACAGTCCATCAAATGCCCTAGATCTAAGCTGGACCACCCTGGGCCCCTGGTCTCCTTGTACTCTAGCTTCTTCAGCCTCCTCAGCTTCGATAGCCTCAACAACATCTATGTATACTAAAACTGCTCTGGCCACCCGCCTCAAAAGGCGTATCCAGACAAGTGGAACTCCAACCACAAACTCCTGCATGATGGCTAGGATGTGCTCTATCTGCAAGGTGCGTACTCTCTGGGTAAGCCTGGCCAGCTCCCCCTCCAGAACCCTAATAAGCCCCTGGTCTTCACCTAAGATAGGACAAACATACATGCGTGGATGCCATTCAGGGCAGACCAGTCCAATATCTACATTTTGACATGTTTATAGGATTAGAACTCTTATACATATGTATATATCTCTATATTTTAAAATTCATAAAAAATTTAAAAACTTGAAAATTAAAAATTACCTAGCTCTCCCCATGCTCCTCTTAGAGGGAGGACAAGGTCTGAGTCACCACAGAAATCCATCCAGCATATGGAAACTGCTCCAATGCTGGTAACTGCTGCTCCCACCAAAAGTAGAATTCATCATCGTATACACTCTGCACTGAGCCACCTCCTCCTTGGCGGAGGAAGATATCTCCCCATTTTCTTAGCCTAGGATGACGAGGAGATTAGACCGGTAGGGGTATTGCAGGGCTCAATCCTGGCACTCTCGAAGAAGAAGAAGGCGATTAGTATGCTCGAATACCCAAAGTTCTTCCTCCTTCCTCTCTTGCAGTCAGAGAGTTGATTTCTCAAAATCGAGACAACTCCCGAACACCAATCATATAAATCCCCCTGCATGTAGTCCACTGCCAACCTCATTTGGTTCCATGTAGCGAGATGAAGAGAAGATGATCCTACAACCCTCACTATGGTACTTGTCAGTACCTGTAAAGGAAGATCATGTATATGTGCAATAGGGATGCAACTCCCTCTCTTTTGGGTACTTGGTGCGTAGTATATATCAATGTAGTTTTGGACACTTAGAGGATCACCACCTCTATCGGTGCCCTCCAAGTTGACTGGAGCTCCCCGTTATGATAGACCGGCGATGAAGTAAATATCCTCTGATGTAATCTCCAATGATTGACCTTGAAGGTCAAACATGCCTAAATCATGGTCCCAGTAGTTTATCATGAACTCTAGCAGGTGGACATTGGCCCGCATAGGTGATGTGCAAAAGAATTTCAACAACCCACTTGAACATAAAACATTCACAGTGGGGGCATCTGGAGTGCTTTTTGATCCATATCCTCATGCTCACGCTCCCTCTATTCAAGCACCATCTTCACACCTATAAAAACAATCATTGTGAACCTTTAGTGTCATATAAAAATTCAAAATTTTGACTCTATATATCTTCTTTTCCCCTTCACGCAGCATACGCGATTGTCTAGTTAGACATGTCACGTACTGTACGTGACTGTCCTTCGGGGCAACCTGCATACAAAATGTGTGTACATGAGTTTCAATACAACGAACCCACATACACAGTGTGCCTTACTTTAGGGCGCTCAAAAATATAAAATTTGGACTCAAATTTGAAATTTGCTAGGATCAAATTGAAGAGCTCGGGGTGTAGTCTTACCTGACACTTGAGGAATTGGATTTCGTCCACTGAATTGTCCACACTGATCGAATGAAGGTAGAGGTAAAAACTTTCATCTTATGGCTAAAATTCAAAATGGTGAGTTTTATTTAGTTTTTTGAACTATTTATAGAAATTATATTTCTTAAGTGGGTTTTTTGCCTATAGTTCATATTTTATCAAACTAATCCCATCTCTTTTTGCCTTGTAACCGGTTTTTCATCATTTTAAAGCGTTTTTTGCTAATATAGGATGGTTTTATGTCATTCCACATGCATTTTTGCATCTATATTGATTCCATTTTAAACTTAGTAATCAACATTTTAACCACGAACTATGGTATTTTAAACCATTAGCTCCTTGTCTTTACCATCGTTCTTCCATGGACAGGGCTTTCCTCTCATGAGTATCCTCATTTAGAACCTATGATGTCTTTCAATACTCATGCCACAACTTTCTTAGGTATAGGGAAATCCTTTTAGCTAATTTTCACGCCAAAAGGAGCCTCATTTTGGTCTCTTTTTACAAGCTATCCCTTTATAGGACTCCTCACCCTTATGGAGTTTCTTTAGGCCTAGGTCTGACTCCTTAAAACAGACTTGATTTCCGAGTTAACTTGTCTGTTCAAGCTCGTTAAGAATATGTGAATGGGCATCCACATTGGTGGTAGGTTATCTCCCGGTATGAGCTTAGTTTTCTCTTTTTTGTGCTCTGGACCTAAACATGAAAAAGATTTTGAGTGTACTTAATGTCTTTGTCATGCTCGTTAAACACTAAAGAACAAAGCATCGATTTTATTGCTGTAAGCCCCATTTCTCGTACTCAAATGGATCTTTCTAAGTTATCTTGCTTTCCTTCACACTCGTAAAACTCAAGCTATATGCTTCTCTCGAAGGAGCGTTGGGTAGGTGGTAATTTAACCTTTTTTGAACCTCCCTAACTAAGTATGAAAAAGGTTCACCTTTTCTTCTACAGAAGTTAAGAGAGTTCTTATGTGGTATGTTTTATACTTTTCTGGCCTCAGGAGACTAAATTGGACGAAAAAGGACCCCCTAGAGTCTGCTTTGGAGTTTTCAGACTCTCTAAATGTGAAAACACCAACTGAGCATGTACTAGTTCGGGCTCATTAAATCCATGAATCAGTGACACTATCAAGCATTATTCCTTCTTCTCTTCAACCTTGTTAAAAAATGAAGAGAGATATGAGTTGACTTTCCTAGACTCGTTAAAAGTTAACATGGAAGGTAAGGAAGAAGTTTTCTCTTGGTTTTCAGTTAGTGGCAGCATGTCATCCTTGAACATAGCACTCTCTGTCTCTTCTGATACCCATGTCTTAGTGTTCACTTTCAGTTCAGCTATTACTTCGAGTTTATTACTCCTCCTCGTGTCAGTTCTACCTAGGGAATCTAATCATGTCTCCTACATGACAGATAAGTCTAGTTGTTCTATCTATAAAGTTAAAATCTACCTTGGGTCATCTCTGTGTCGTGCTCACTATTCAAGGACTTAACTCAATGTTTGATCTATATCTTGATCCCATCATTGTTGTATCTATTATCACTTGTGTCTCCCTTCCTTTACCCAGTTCCTGGTCACTCTTGTGATCCATTGGAGGATATATTTCCTTCCTTATCACAGTATGGTTCTGCATCAGTACTTCTTGACGACGAAGACCTAGAGTTTTGACGATCGTACCTCAGGATTCACTTTCATCATTGGTGAATTCCTTTGCTTCAGTTGTTGATTATCACCTATTGATTGACAATCTGTTGAATACGCTCCATGTTCAACTTCAACCTACATCTATTCACATGGCTTGGATTGTACTAGTTCTTTGGGATTGTTTATGAAGACCTTAGTTCCCTGTTTATGGACTAAGTTGTGCAAGATTATGTTCTACCTATGTACACAACTTCTAGATCTTTGAAGAATCATCATTATTGTATATTGTGGCTTCAATCCACCTTTGTAATATACGTGGTTTTGTACCCGTACAATATGATGTACTCAAACATTGTAAAGGAGCTAGTGTTCCAGTATATTGAACATATCATCCTCAGATATGACTTTGTATATGAAATTATTATGTATTTGTTTCAGGTACTACCTCTGCTCCATTGGATTTCTGAGTTCTCCAAAGATAGAGATTATAATGTATTTCGTTCATCGCCTCCCTCTGACCTCACACATTAGGGGGCATCTGTTATCAACCCAAATGGCACTTCTCCGTTCGAGTGCCGACACTTCATATGTTGGCACACTAAATGACATTTATGGATTGAAGGTTGCCTAAACACTATAGATGGGCATGACATGAGATGCATTCACTATCCACCTAGCTTGCCATTTTACCTTTTTATATGTTAATTGTTGTACATGACTCTTTCCACAGTAACTTGTGTACGTACGCGACTATCTCTACAACATATCATGTATTGTATGCGAGTATTGTCGTTGCAACCCGTGTATAGATCTGTACGTGGGTTTCCCTTATAGAAAATTGCGTGTCATACGCGGGTTGCTAGTATCAATACCTGCATATGCCTCCATTCGACATTAAAAATAATATAACACAATTAATGGAGATTTGTTAAGCCCTAATCATTAACTATCTTAACTGTCTCAACCTCTTCAACCTTCAAAACTGCTCTATTTCCCTAAGTATAAATAGAAGCATTAGGGAGGGCATTAATCAATCATACTTGGAGAGCAAAGTTATGCTAGTGGTATATCTTCAGAAGTCTTTGGAGCAGTAGAACTCAGAATCCTTTGGTTTTAGAGGAGTCCTTGTTTCAGGCATTGGGTTGTACACTTATCTCATTCACTATTGTTAATAAAGAGAATCATTATTCCAACTTTGTGTTGAGTCTCTTTCATGTATCATGGTTTGATGAATATTTATGATTAAGCACTCTATATATTGTTTATCTAACTTGTCATATATACATGTATAAGATTGTACTTGGAGGATTTTCTCTTTGAAGGTGAAGGAGGTGCATCCCTGAAAGCTTTGGAGAGGAGCAGAGCGGGAGAAGACAAACCTTGGATCAACCGTCGTTAATCGGGTGAGTCCATCGTATCTTCCTATTTCCTTTCTGCACCTTAAAGCTGATTGTTTACAAGTTTAAAGCTGATTGTCTGCAAGTTTTAAGAGTAAGTTGGTAACCCCAGACCCTCGGTTATAAGGGTGTTTATTCCTGAACAACAGTGGTGCTAGGGAAATTTGTAGGCCTACAAGGGAGTTGTAGCCTCCTTCCAGTAGAAGTTGATAAATAAGGGTTTTGTAGCATCATGTCAGTTGTAACTAACAAAACAGGGGGTCATATCCTCATTTCTGTTGTAGCTGGTAAATAGGGTGGCGCAGCATCCTTCCAATATCATCTGATAAAACCAGGGGGTCGTATCCTTCTTCCAGTAGTATCTGGTAAATAGGGTTTCCTAGCATCCTTTTAGTAGCAACTGATAAAAATAGGGGGTCATAGCCTCTTTCCAGTAGCTGCTGGTAAATAGGGTGTTGTAGCATCCTGCCAGTCATTGCTGACAAAACTATTGTTAATATAATTTTGTAGTGATAGAAAGTGTTGGTGGCTTTCCCAATTGGGATTCCACAATAAAAGTTGTGTTTATTGTATCTTATTGATCATGTGTGTTAATGAATAAGTTAAAAGTGTTTTTAATTGTTAAAAGTTATAAATGCTGAGTCAACCCCCCCCTCTTAGTATTGTCCAATATTCCAACACCTACTTCTTCTCTAGATTCAATGGGAAACCTGGAAGGTATGTACCAATTGGAATATAATTCTGTGTATGAGGGTATTTTATGTAGAGAATTAAATTATATTGTTTCTGTGGAAAAGGACAATCAAAAGAAAATGTCCCTTCTTGTACCTTTTCTTCTAATTCCCAAATAGATTTGGTCAACTTTTCTTCTATTGATAAGATGGAACAAGAGAATAATCCTTCTCCAAGTACTTTTTCTGCTAATATGCAAAATAGTTTAACTATGGAAGCCATCAATTCTGATTGCAAAAATATGAGTGATGCTAAATCCTCTCCGAAATGGGAGTTAAATTTGGTTTTGAAGAATAGGGGCTAATTTCCCAGGGAGTTTCTCAAACCCATTTTGATCCTTCTTTAAACCCTACAGATTCGGTAATTGAATGTGGAGATACTTTTAACCCATTAATGGATAGGGGTTTCAAAGTAGTAAATATTTTGTTCAAAAAACAGAACTGGTCTTGCCCCCTAGTTTGGAAAATGATTCTCTAATCCTTATACCTTCCTGTGAAACTACATTAGTTCCATCTCGGACTTTTGTTGAAAAAACTCCCTTCCAAACGTACTTTGAAAACCCTAATAATTTATATATCCTCCTTGTATTATCTGTTCAATGTTAGAATGTTACCATTAGAAAAAAGAAGAAAAATGTGAATCACATCTCTAATGATTTAGTTTTAGAAAATGGAACAATTCAACATTAGTACATCCCTCTTTCTACTAGAATTTTGTTCGCTAGTGAATATTTGAAGCCTGTCAATGACCTAAATACTTATGGGGCTCTTAGAGAAAGATTTCCCTCTAATAAGGGGTCTTAATGTCACTATTTTCTTTTAATGTCAGTGCAGTTGGGGGATGAGAAGGGTATGGCTCTATCCCAACTTTTTAAATCTAAAACCTTTACTTGGTTGGAATCTTTGTGCTATTAGTTCAAATGGGTTATCAAGAGGTCTTATAACTTGTTGGAACCCTAGGGTTTCATAGTTCAAATCTTATAAATTTTGTGGTGGTATATTGTTCGAAGGAAGAATTTTTGCAAATAATAGAACTCTTGATGTATTTAATTGTTATGGCCCATATCCTGAATGAGAACCAATTTGGAATCATCTGAAGAGTAGCGGCTTGTTAAATTTACCAAATTTGGTTATTGCAAGGGATTTACATTTTTCGATATCTACATATGAGGTTTGGGGACAATCAACTAGATTAGATCCATTATATGAGTTCTTTACACAACTGTTAAAGAATTCAAATATCAATATGCTACATTCAGAAGAAATATCAATTCTATATGGGATCTTCATGATGATGATGTATATCCTATTCAGTCTAAGTTGGAGTTAAAAAGTGTAGCTCAAGCATATTTCAAAAATCAATTCAAAGATCTCAGTTTGACAAACATTGAAGCACAGTTAAAGGTGATTAGTCATTTCCCTTCTTTCTTTGCCAATGAAGAAGGTTCTAGCATTAGGGATCCTGTCACTCTTTCAAAAATGGAAGGTGTTCTAAAGCAATTTTCCAAGGAAAAAAACCATGGGCCAGATGGATGGACGGTGGAGCTTTTTATCAACTTTTTTGAGATAATGGGAAATTATATCTTATAGGTGGATGAGCAGTCAAGGGAAGAAGGATGTATGTCAAGAGATTTAAATTCTATGTTCATTTCCCTTATTCCTAAATCAAACAAGCCAAATAATTTTAGTGATTTCAAACCTATTATAAAATTGTTTCAAAGATCATTTTAAACAAATTAAGACCAAAACTTGTTGAAATGATGTCTAAGGAATAGTTTGGTTTTTTGGCAAACATGCATATTTTGGATGTTGTGGGTATCACACGGGAAGTGATACATTCTATTATAGTAAGGAACATGGATGCTATGCTTCTGAAGATGGACCTTGTAAAGGATTATGATAGGGTCAATTGAGATTTTTTAAGGCTAATACTTCTTGAAATTGGGTTGCCAATATCAATAACAAATTGGATTATGTCATGTATCTCCTCAGCGTAATTTGTTGTTCTCATGAATGTCTCTCCTACTGTTTTTTTCAAAAGTTATACCGGACTTCGTTAGGGTTGTCCATTGTCCCCCCTTTTACTTTTAGTTGTTATTGGAGGGTTAAGTAGGATGATAAATATATCGTCAACTGTTTCTATTTTGCACCTTATTTTTGTTGATGATGTTATCTTAATTACGAAAGGATCCAAAGAAGAATGGCAACATTTCACTAAAATTATTAAAATCTTATGTGCAGCTTTTGGTATGGAAGTGAGTATCACCAAATCAATTTTTATATGTCATAGAGTAAGTGAAGAGGTATTGAGACATATTTCAGCTATCCTTCATGCACAAAATTCAAAGATGATAGAGGGATTTAAATATCTAGGATGTTTTATAAAGGCAAAGAGTTACATGTTTAACGTTTGGCTTTGGTTGATGGAGAATTATGAGAATATGATTGGTCATTGCCAGTATAGGATGCTTTCTTTAGGAGGGAGACTAACTATAAATTAAAGTTGTTTTCATAGGGATCCTGGTCTTTTGTTTTTCTATGGCTCAAATTCCAAAAGATATTCTCATTATTATGAGGAGAAAGATGTTTACTTTTCTTTGGTCTGGGAAAAATGAAGGTGGGAATTATCTTCTTGCTAATTGGGAAATATTGCCCAAGCCAAAAAAGTAGGGCGGTTGGAATATCAAAAACCTTCATTGGTTCAGTACGACCTTAAGCATGAAAAACTTGTGGCATGGTCTGTTTGGAAAAGGTTTATGGTGTGAGGTTTTGAAAGGCATATATCTCAAAGATAACATTCTCAAATGGATATGAAAACCAAATAAATAGGTTAGGAGTGCTTCAAATTTTTGGAGAGGGTTTCTAGAGGGATTCCCTTGGATTAGCGAAGGTTTGGCTTGGAAGGTGGGTTCATGAGGTAACGTCATTATTGGAGTAGACCCAATACTTGTCTTGGAAGTAAATTTTACTCTCTCACTTGATCTTCTGGTCTATTTGAACAAATAGAGGATTAACTAAGAGAGGGAGATGGTGTTTACAACTCTACAAGAAAATATTGAAGCTTTATGACATATTCATCTCTACCTTACATTCGACCAAACCTATGATTGGCACAAGCTATATAGATGCTCTTTTAAATGGATTCACTACTTTCATGATTGGGGAATAAGAGAATTTATTTTGCTTATGCGAAAATTAGGGTTCAACATGCATATAAGCAACACGATCCTAAGTTTCATCCCAAACCTTAAATGTTCATTTTTTTCATTATTATTAGAACCGCACCTCACCTTAGAATGAAAGGGTTTGCCTCTAATAAATTTTGATGAGCATGTAATTTTTTGTTTTTTTAATGATCGAGTGGATAAAATTTGTTAGACTGCCACTATAAACCCAGGTCCAATGTACTCACCCATAAAACATGGTAAATAAATAAGTCAGGACTCAAACCTAGATGAGGCCTATGTCATCCAACTGACACCTTCAAGTACAGGACAGTCCACCATTTGGTCAAACCTCGATGGGCTTGTCTCTAATTAAAAAAAATTCAATTGATTTTCACTAATTAAAATTCCCGAATAGAATGAGCCATTCCGTAAGCCAAGGTTGTAAGTAATATGCTAGGTTACAAACAAACCCAACAGAATAAGGATTTTATATATTCCTGTACATTTTTAATAGATCCATTGTCGTCTAGTCCGGTTAGGATACCTGGTTTTCACCTAGGCGACCCGGGTTCAAATCTCGGCAACGGAACAATCTTCTTTTACCTTTACCTTTCGGAAGAGATGACTTGCGTCTGGTCTGTTATAGTAAGTTGCAATGCCGAAGGTATGGAAACGTACCTATTCGCATTCCAATTCGTTCATTCCTTCCTTCCCTGGTTACCAGGTGAGTGGATGATACAATGGAAAAGAATCTTGGTGTGATAATGAACCAAACAATATAGCTAAGAAACAAATGACGCTAGAATAACTCAGTTGCTTATAGCATGTGGCTGTTAACCACAAGGTCAGAGATTTAAGCCCTCCTTCAAGCGCTTTTTTCCCTTTCATTTATACTATACTTCCTTTTTTTTCTTCTAATGCAAGTTGCAATGCAAATGGATTAAAAGAGAGTAAGTTAAAATTTATACAATATGTACCAGGATTTTAGTGGTTTTTTCGGCGAAAATCTGAGTCAAATTGTTGAAATCCTAATTTTGGGTTGTTGCAATTGCATAATCGTAATGCCCCAAAGGTAATTGAAGTCACTGAATCCAATCCTACAATCAAAATTGCAATTCCAACAACATAAATTGCAATTTAAGCTATTTTCCCATCGCTAGATTTCGGCAAAAACTGCCAAAGAAGGTGCAAATCGTCTAGAGTTTAGCTCACTCCAATTAAAAGACTTGCATAGGCTTATCTATATCTAAAATGGCCTTGTGTCTTTGTGACTTTCAAGCCCTCCTTCTAGCGCTTCTTTTTTCTTTCATCATACAAGTTTATTTCCATTTTTTTCTTCTAATACAAGTTGCAATGCAAAAGGATTAAAAGACTTGCATAGGGTTACCTAGAATGGCCTTGTGGTCTTTGTGACTTTCAAGCCCTCCTTGTAGCACTTCTTTTTTCTTTCATTATACTTTATTTCCCTTTTTTTCTTCTAATACAACTTGCGATGCAAAAGGATTAAAAGACTTGCATAGGCTTACCTAGGATGGCCTTTGTATCTTTGTGACTTGTTGAATAAGAGATATGAGAATGAAAAATGATTAAAAGGCTTGCACAGGCTTACCTAGAATGGCCATTGTGTTTTTGTGACATGCCTAATAAGAGATACTTACCTAGGCAAAAGGATTAAAAGACTTGCACATGCTTACCTAGAATGGCCATTGGCTTTTGTGCCTTTCTGACTTGTCTAATAAGAGATATGAGATTGCAAAAGGATTAAAATACTTGCATAGGCTTACCTAGAATGGTCATTACGTCTTTGTGACTTGTCTAATAAGAATATGAGGGTTAGGGTGAGGGAATGTACTAGATAAAACATATCCTCCACACCTTGTCCATTGTGTTTATACACCTTCTGTTCATAAAGAGGAGGCTTTTCTGATAAGAGATTCCATATGCAAGGATGTGAGGCATGGTCTTTACCAACAATTAACACTAAATAACCTATGGCGACGTTATATCTAGACATAATCCACATTATAATTTGTCAATAAAAAATAAAAGAGGTAATAAAAGTATGTTATCCATTCATCGAAAGTTTTGATGATGAGTATCCACATTATCTTCCAAGGTGATTTGGTTTGCAACAAAAAAATGATCTCAAAGACTTACAATGTGATTTATGTCTGCTAACAATGTAAATAAGTTATAATGTGGGAACACTCAAGATAAAACCAACGTAGGTTCATTAGGCCAAAATTCTTAAGTAATGGATCTAAGCATTTCATAAACCTCACAAATATAGAATACAAAATGAACCTTAATGGTATTGTTCAATGAACTCCTTTGGCAACATTCAAACATACCTATTGATTGTGAAATTCTAACCAACTAGCAACTAACTAGTGCCTTTCCTAGTAGCCACTAGTGGATGATTCTCCCAACCAACTGGATTCTCTTTTGGGCTGTCTTGTTTATAGCCTCTCATTTGTACTCTTTTGCTTTGTATATGTCCTCCTTGCTACCTCCACATAAGTAATGGCCTTAATTATTTGGCTTCTTATTTATGTGGTCTAAACTATAAAAGTCATAATACTCTTGCACCTCATTGCTTCATTTATTTCATGCACACCTACTACATTTTTCTTTTGTTTAATTTATTTTTTCTCTAATTATATGGTAATTATTTGATATAATTTTATTTTTCTTATTATTATTATATGATTTTATTTCTAGGTTTATTTTACTAAGGATTTTTTTTATTTTTATAGTTTTTAATAATATTATTATATAAAATAATAGCTTTTGTTTTGGCTAAGATTTAAGCATTTCTGCAAGTTTTATATCATTTTGAGGATTTATTTTTGAACATAATGAATCTGAAATGTTAAACAATACCAAGTATGTTGATGCAAATTATAATTACATTTAAAATTCTATTTACATTTAAATATTGTAAATGAAAATTAATTTCTTTTATAATGCTTTTTATGATAAAAAGTACTTATATCTACTAGTTAAGAAACAAAGTTAAACAAAGTCAACTAAACATTTTTCATATCTCAAAGTTGAAAAAAAACAAATATTTGTTACAAAATTTGGCCAGAACCAACAAAAATCCAATCCTAAATAATAAACTGTTCTCTTGAAATGCCCTATTGTTTCTTGAAAAAAAAACACTTCCACAAAAATTAGACAATAACCAACAAAAAAAATCCAAACCAAAATACATAAACTGTTGTCTTGACAGAAATATTAAAACACAAAAACCATTATATGATGCAGTTGAACAAAATTTCATAAAATAAAGCCACACGAACAATATATATAAAGTATCTATCAGTAAATCTCCAATAGTTGCCAAAAACAAATGATTGCTTTAGGCATCAAATTGACAGGTTAGCTAGCTAAGATCAAATCCTGCATCAGCACTGATTGCATAGAGCAGCTTAGTCCGCATGGCTTTTTTACGACTGTACGGAGGCAGCTTAAGAAGATTCAGACATGTTGCTGCAGTCGGCAAGCGGTCAAGAGCTTCATCATGAGCAGTTCTTCGAATACAGAATGGAGGATCCAAGTATCTGAAACCAAGTAATGGTCCTCGAGAACACCCAGTAACAAATTTCAAAAACTTCTTTTGCTGCTCTGCATTAAATTTCTTGATAACCTCCCAGAACATCTTTATGACAGGATGTTCCCGATCATAACCTCCAGAGTAATTAACATTTGAGCGCAAGTCATCAACATCTATACCCTGACCCTCCTGTGTTGAGCCTGATATAAGAAGCTGAAGCTCATGTTTGTTAAACATGTTTAACCAATCAGACGGTATCAACTGTCGCAATCCTCGCAAAAATGAAGAGCTTTGATTATTTATTTGATTATTCAAGCGGTGGTTTGCGAAAAGATGAATGAAGCTCATAACATTTTCATTAGTTACTTGCATATCCTTTCCACCTGGCAGCATTTCCTCTTCCTTTTGTTCACCATACTTATTATTCCCACATACAAAATAGAGGCCCAGTTGGGAAACATCACCATCATAATTCTTCAGGAATTTAAGACTCCGGTACAACTCAGGATCCAAAGAAGGCAAATCATGAAAACAGTTATGTTTTTCTTTGAGCTTGGTTAAAAAGAATGTGGCAAATGGTATGTCAACTAAAATCCCTTCAAACATAGCCTTTCCAAGAATTTTACCAAAAAACTCAAAATATTGGAGATGTTGGGGATTTATTGTTGCAAATACAGGATTTGGATATAGTAGATGATCATCAGTTTCCTTGAAAAATCCATACTGTATATCAGAGCCTGTTTTTATTATCTTCTCCATA
>LPNX011109716.1:371822-409304 GCA_001517045.1 Pseudotsuga menziesii
TTGTGAGGCATAGTCTACTAGGCTTCCAAACTCAGATGCTCTCACCACTGGTAAGGAACCTTGGGCAGTGCCATACAACCTAATGGGTGGAATAGAGCTTCAATTTTGGGTTACATTGATAGACCCCTGGCAAGTGGTATCAAAGCATACAAACATGATCTTCACCACGACATGCCAAAAAGGGTTTGTCGAAAGTTGAAGCGATGTTTTGGGAGCACACTTGTAGAGTTAACAGGAGTTGCGTTGGGAAACAATGCACCTAGAAAGGAATAGGGTACCCATGAAGTATTGCGATCTGAAAGGAAGGTGCCTAGGAAGTAGGGCACCTGGTAAAGAGAAACGTGAGGTGAACTACGTCCCTAATCAAAATTTAAGAGCTTGTGTTATGGTTCATTTCAGAAAAGCATTGGGAGGTAGTTCCCTAGGATATTTGCATTGGGAAATAGCGTGCCCATAACATGTTGCGTTGTGCCAATGATACGTACTGGTATAAGTGGATGGTGCTCTAAGGAAAGTGCACCCATACTGGCTCATTGCTTGCAGTGAATAGGAATTGGCAGAAGCTCTTAATGGAGATCCATAAGATGGTACAAATTCACCCACTTTTGGCTCACATCAACAAAAGTGCATTTGGAACTGGGCAAGTGCACCCAATGCAGTTTGGGGAGTTGTTGAGCTTCAATTGGCTTGCAGACACTTTTTGGATGCGCGATCTAACTTGATAGGAGTTGTGACATGGCCTGCAAGGTGAGGAAGAGCCATAGAAAGTCACGATAAAAGCCATGACGAAAAGCTTGGAACAATGGGACTGTGAGATGCGACAGATGTTCATAGCAGACGAGGAAAAGGTTGGAAAATTGAGCTTGCAAAGAAGATATTGGGTGTAAAGGTTATTGGTGCTAGAAGATCAAGTGGAGACTCGGGAGATACCTAGATTGGGATCGCTCAACATGGTGAATGACGTCCAAAGGAAGACAAAGATGCAACTAAGACTATCTGTGATGCTCAGCAAGACATGTTGTTTCCTTTGTGATGAAAACCACTTTGCAATAACTTGTCCAGTGGAGGTAAAGTTGAAAACCTACTTGGGAGAATTTCAAGGGTGACCAACCTAGATGATGTTAGTAGTTGTGGGAGAATCCCAAGTGTAGCGACCTTTATTTGAAGTATTGGAGGTAGTTAGATCCTTGACGAAAAGTCTAGGAAAGTTGACCAAAGGTCAAGACAATTCAAAGGATGGAGATAAGTCGAGTCTTTACTTTGTAAATGTGATGATTAGTGGGTTGAAGGTTGTAGCATGGTGGACATCGATGCCACCCATAGTTTCATTAGCAGCAGAACAATGATGAAAATTCACAGTAAGACTAAGGGTAGCAAGTCCACGTTCAAAGTGGTGAACTCAACAATGAAGTTAGTGGTTGGGGAAGTTCATGTAGCATCAATGAAGGTTAGAAATTGGTATGATAGATTGAAATTGGTGGTGGCTATGACCATTCGGTTTTCTTGGGGAAAGACCTCCTGGAGTTGGCCAAATCTGTATTAGTGCCCTTCAAGAGCATCTTGGTGTTATTGATTGAGATTGAGACTTGGAGTTTTCCAATGATGACAAGAGGGATGTTGGGGCTAATTCCTAGGATGTATTCCATGCAATTGGTTGAGACAACTAAAATGCTCACAATTAGTCCTTGTGACCACACGACAACATGAAGGATTGCGTAGAGAGAACATTTATGCGACAAAGAGTGTTGATCGTTTGGAAAGCAAGATGGAAATGTTGGAGCTTTGAAAAAATTTAGTTGTGAAGAAGACCAAGCAGTTGTGCACTTCAAAAGAACATCCACTGCATGTTGGAGACAAGGCAAATATTGCACCAATATAGGCATAAGAGGTCATGGATGATATCAATCATGATGAGACTCCATGCAAACCAAGTGACAACAGTCTAGATGAAACATCCTAGAGGTGGGTTTGCTTGGGAAGTATGAGCAAAGTATTGAGGATGGACAGTATGATGAGGTATTTTCTCGATGATGAAAACAATGGTTAGAGGAGTTGATGCAAATTTGAAGGCAACTAAGGTGACAGAGGTGGCTTCAATGGTGGATAAGACTGGGAGTGGAAGTGACAACTTCATAGAAAGTGATTTCTTAGACATCGTGGAGTTTTGCACATTTGTTATCAGGATCCTCGAGTACCTATAATGTTCATAGTTTTGATCATTGACATAAATTATGCAAATGATGTAACATCATTGATAATTATAAGGAACATGGTGAGGATCTCAAGACAAAGGTGCTACCATGGATTCCCCAAATGTATATGGTTAGTGAACTATGTGTTGGTCAAGTGTTGTAGCAATGTAAATATGATGTACATGTGCATGATAATAATAAATAAATACACAACTGACTGGGTAATGAAACAAGAGCATGGGGCATGGTCATCCTAAGGTTACAAAGGGAGGTATTGAACCCATGAAACTAATAGATGAGATCCAAGTGTACTAGAGAGGACTGAGGAGCCATCATATCAGTTTGACTCATGCAACCCATTATTTCAATGCTTCCAAGAGGAAGGTAGTTGAGATAGCTATTGTCTTGGGGAAAATAAGGCATGGGTTTGAGTTTGATCTAGATGGATATTGCTGGCCACTCACCTATTCCATTGGCTCAAAACAAATTTTCTAGTTTGGTAGTTTTTTTTATAGATTTTCATGTCCAAAAATTTGGGGGTCGTTTTGAGGATCCAAAGAACATTTTTTGGTGACACCATTGTTTAGTCGTGGGTTAAGGAATACTAAACGAGCGAAATGTGTTCTTCTTAGTTAGACATTTCCAATGAGATACTGAGCACCTTAAACAAAGATAAAATGAAAAAGTTATGCCCCCAAGAAGTTGACACCTCAACTAACCAACTCAGGGATTTCAAACCATTTTACGGTTCATCTCCTAGGGTTAGGTTTTTGATATTTAGGGGTTTTCTCCTTATTTTTATTATAAAAAGGCTCTTCAATCTCCTTTTGTAATCATCTTGTGATGAATGAGAATAATCGATACATCTCTTCTCAAAGATATAACTACCACCATTATAGCTGTTTTTATTTTTTTGTTATGTTTCATTCATTTAATAGAATATGAGTTTATTGTATCATTTTGTTCCTTGCAATATATATGTGTATGTTATTATATATATGCTCGTTCATTTCGTTCTGACATAAATCCATATCAATCATATTAGGGAAAGTTGTTCTTTTTTTCTCTAAATGCATGTTCCCAACAAGATTTGGATATCGAGAGTTGGGTATTGAACTAATTGAGCTTGAGAGAGACCTCCCTCAGTGTCCCAAAATGCCTCCCATGGCCGAGGAAAAGAGAGATGATGAAGAAGGATATCCTATCAAGATATTTCTTGAGGAATCCCTTATGTGATAGAGGAACGAGATGATAGAAAATTTTCCCAGATCCTTTAACAGATGCCATAGAACTAAAGGGGTCATTAAGTAGTCACTTCAGAGGAGACACACCCTTCAAGGTACAAGTTAATTTTGATATCCATTTATTTCAAGGACATATAGATGTTGATGCCCTAAATAAATGGTTGAGTTTGATAGAAGAGTATTTCTCTGTTAATGATTTTTTCGACAGGGGAAATATCACCTTTGCGCTCCTTAAGTTTATTCTTCATGTAAAAAATTGATGGGAAAACTATTATGAGAAAAAATTAACAGAGGAGTCTAGAATGTTTGAGGCCAATCCCACTTGGGTTTCTTTTATAGATGTTGTTAAGGAAAATCATTACCTTATGGGAAACTATGACGACTAGTACTTGAGATGGACCACACTGTGCCAAGAGAGGGACCAAATAGTGCTAGAGTTCACAAATACCTTCCATACCTTGTGCACAAAGATAGGTATCAAAGACTTTGAGCAAAATTTGGTTCTAAAATACTTTGGGGGAATACATAGGTACATCCAAACCAAAATGGAGTTTGTAGACATCTTGTCATTGGAAACCACTTAATTATATGCTATCAAGATCGAACAAAACATTAATCAGAAGAATATGTAGGATTTTGGGTTTGTGAATCAACCGTAGAAGCAAGGCCAAGGTAACCCTAGCTTATAGAACAAATGGAAAAGTAAGGACAACCATCCCTAGGAAAACCAGTCCAAGCCACAAGTAAAGAAGGGTAACAAAAACAAAAATAAGTACATCGACAAGTTGTGTCAGTTCCATAATAGGACCTAGCACAACACTTATGAATGTCACTCAAAGTGGTCATTGGTGTCCAAGATCAAATATTCATAGTCAAATCCTAGTTATGACTTTGATTTAGAGCTACAAGAGGAATCAGATCATTGATTGAGAACCCAATGTCACCATTTCTACCACAAAGATCCAACTTGATGATCCAGAGGAGCTGGAGGAAGGTGAGCGCCTTTTTCACTCGCAAATGTGGGTAAAGGGAACCCCACTACATTTCATTATTAACAATGGAAGAAAAAATAACCTAATTTCAATAGAGGTTATCAAATGGTTTAATTTGCCAACAACACTATGCCTAGAACCCTACAACATTGGGTGGCTCATCCAAGTATGGGACATCCACATTAGTTAATGATGCCTCCTACCTTACGACATCAATCTCTTCAAAGATGAGGTAATGTGTGATGTTTCCACACTTAAGGTTTGTGATATTCATTTAAGAAAACCATATATGTGGAAGCATCAAATTGTGTATGAATCTAAACCTTGTAGTTCCATTATTACTTTGGGAAAACAACTCTACAAGATACTAGAGGTAGTTCCCACTACTACAATGTCTCTCATCACAACTAAGCAGTGCAGGAAGATAATCTCCCAGATTAGGAAATTTGTCTTCTTCATGATTTTCTATGGAGGATAACGAAACATCACTACAACATCCACTTCCTCCACACTCAACATACTAGAAGCAAGTGGACAAGATCATGGAAGCACATTGAAACATCTTCACTGCACCTATCGATTGCCATTACATTGCCAAGTTAAGCACTCAATTGATTTGATACTTAGGGCCCCTATACCTAATGGGACGATATACAAGCATTCCATCATGGAAAATAAAAAAAATCAAGTGACATATTCAATAATTAATCCAAAAAGGGAATATCTATCCAAGCTCCTCATCTTGCGGGAGCCCAATTGTGTTGGTGTAGAAGAAAGATGGAACCTAGAAACTCTGTATTGATTACATGGATCTAAACAAAATCATAGTTTGAGATCTATATCCAATTCCTTCGATTGATGACCTTATCGACCAAATCAAGGTTGCCAATTATTTTAGAATATTGATATGAAGTCCAACTATCATCATGTACCAATTGAGCTGACCAATGTTTGGAAGATTGCCTTCAAATATTGAGAATTCCTTTTTGAGTCATTGGTCATGCCTTTTAGCTTGACTAACACTCCAAAAAATTTAATGAGGATGATGGATGATATTATTTTTCCATTAACTAATTATTTTTAGGTTGTATATCTAGATGACATCCTCATCTACAATATAACATGAACATAATATTTGCATCATATTAAATAGGTCCTCAACACCCTGCGACAACACAAGTTATACACCAATATAGAGAAGTGCTCATTTGGCATGGAAATAATTTAGTATCTGGGATATATCATGGATGAACATGGTGTGAATATGGCTCCAACCAAGATCCAATACATTTGCTACTAGTCAGCCCCTACGACTCTCACATAGCTTCGCAGCTTCCTAGGCCTTGCCAACTTTTATCGCAGATTTCTGTTGGGATTTTATCATATTGGTTGGTCCCTTATCCAGCTGACCAAAGGAGGATCTAATTGACAATGGTCCAAAATATTTCCTAATTTCAGATGTTAGACCTAATAAGAGTAAAATCTATAGGGGCTAGGGAATATCTCAGAAGAAAACTGACGAGTTACAAGGCGAGGGCGGAAGTGAACCGGTTTGTCGTAGGGAAAGACATTAATATAGACAGAGTTACATCCTTTTCTACTCAAGTTGTGGTTGGTCATGTAGATTTTTCAAATGTTATTCACTTTGAACTTATGGAATGGGTAAATTCAAAGTGGATTCCAAATTTTGGTTTGGCTCCTAAAGTTAACATGCTCATTAACGGGTGGATATAATTAATTTTTCCTTCAGTAGAGGCGATTCCAAGTATCTTGGAGAGGGTTTGGTTGATTCAAGAGGGATATATTGTTTTAAAATGATGGCATACATATTTTGATACAAAGAGGGAGAAGTTAACTTAGCGAAATCTATGGGTTCTATTGCCAGGATTTCCAATTGAACTTTCGACAACAAATATCTTTGAAGGGCTTGTGAATTCCATGGGTCGTTTCATTAGATCATGGAGAAATGAATATTAGATGGTGCAAATAAATGGATGGAATCCATGATGGTGGATTTAGATATCACAAAGGGGTAGTATGGGAAGATATGGTTATTGCATAGAGATTGGACTATTAAATTGAGCACAAAGATCTATGGACAAACACACAACTCACAAAATAGATCACACAATTTACTCAACAATTGAAGAATGAAACATTGCAAAAATGGCTTGCAGCTGTGAATGCTTTCATTAATAAAAAAGTAATCAGATGATAATTACAATGAAGTACAATGGATTTAATAGCCACATGAAATTCGAATCCACATGAGGAAATTCGAATTGATAGACTCTACTTGATTGGAGGTAACTAAGACCTTGTCTAAATCACTATCGGAGGAATCAATAGTTAACTGACCTTGTCTAAACCATAACCGGAGTTCATCGGAGCTCTAAAACACAACTCAAGTGTTACATTCAGTGTTGACTAAGGCTAACTAACTATGGTAGGTGAGAAATGCGCCCCTCCTGAGTGCAGTCATGTAAACCTAGTGCTAACTAAATGTAGAGGACTAGAACTAAATGTAATTGACTCCTAACTTAGCTTGACTAGTCATCAACTGAACTGAACTGACCTTGGTTGGTTTCAGCACTCCCAGTGGCTCCTAAATTGTAGGGATTGTTCTAGGAGGATCCTAAACTGATGCAATTAACTGCAATCAATGGTAGTAAGCCTCAATTAGTGTTCCCCACAATTTAGTAACTGAAACATGTGCCCCAATTAGGCCAAGTGGACCCAATGGTGCTAATGACTAAAAATAGACTGGATGGACTCCCGATTTAGACATGACTCCTAATTTAGACATATCACCAAATTGGACAAGGGAGGAATACTAATGCTAACACCCTCCCTAAATGATAACTTGGACAATCTATGGGCCCTGGTAACTAAGACCATAGGCCACCCATTACATCAAGTAAAATAAAGTAACTGCTTAATATAAGGAGCCGGGGCAAAAACCACATGGGAAAAAAGCCCCCCCTCTATCTAAGCAGGTAGAATCAGGTCTCAAGTTTGAAAAACTTGAAAATATGTTGCTGAAATATTCATCTCTGTGAGGTAGTGAAGCAGCATGCATGGTGTGCTGTGCATAGGTATTCTGGGGCCTGGCATGTAGAATTCTCCTTGTTCTTCAAAAATGATGATGGAAGGAAGGAGGAATGTAACCTTTGTCTCTTGTTGAATGAAGAGGTGTATGATCATATCCATTCTTCTGAATGTAGTGAGGTTGATCCCTTGCCATATAGCATCTTACAGGGAGTCTATTGCATCTCTCTAAAGGAGGTAAGCTTGCATGGCATAGCGCAAGGGTCTTTCCTTTCTGAGTGTCAGGTGATTTTTCAGTCATCTTCCTAGCTTCCAGTTTGGAAGTAGGGACTGTATCTAGATCTGAGTCACCCTGAATCTCAATCTCATAAACTGATAAAGATGGATCTGCAATACTAGTAGAAGCTGTAAAATAAGTATATGCAATGAATTTACTTTCCCTTGCAAGTGGCTGCTGATAGTGAACTGGTTCTAAAGGAGGCATGAAATGTGAGAACTCATATGCTTTTGAAGCATGATTTGCAATACCCTTTGCTATGATGCTCCCAGTAGAGATATCTGTGATCTCCACTGATTCAGGACCAAATATCACTCGATTTGGAGATCTAGTATGGGTCATCTGATAGATAGATAACAGGTTTGAAGCTAGAGAGGGAACAAATAGCACATCTTTGAACCTTCCATGTTCAAGCTTGATAGATCCTTTCCATTTTGTTTGGACTTTACTGTTATTTCCCATCTGAATACTAGGACCATTAAAGGACTGAAAAGAAGAGAATGATTCTCTGGATGCAGCCATATGGTTGGAAGCTCCAAAATCAATGAGGAAGACATGTGCTGATGTGCAGCAAGCCTTCAATGCATGGCCTTTCCTTTGGTATTCTTCATCTTCTTCTTCTCCAGAGTCATCCTTCCTTGCTCTAGGAGGTACATAAATGTTACGTTTCTTCAAAAGAAGAGCCATTTCATCAAGTTGTCTTCTCATATAGGAGCTTTCTGAATGAAAGCCCCTTCCACAGTAAGAGCAGAGGACCTTGCCTTTGCCATTCTTCTTGCTTCTCTTCGAACCTGAAGGCTCTTTTGACTGCTCTTTCTTCATAGGAGACTCATATCTTTGCTTCCATTTTTCATTCGCTACCTTATCTCCTCTTGCAACCAGAGCTATATCTTTGGAAGATCAAATGATCCCCATTTGGATCAATTTATCATTCTTAGAAATAAGAGATTGGATGAAGGCATTAAGAGTGGGCATCTTCCAATTTGGAGTAGTGAGCCTTACTGTTTGGAAGGTGGATACAAAGACTGAGTATTCTGCATTGAGATTTGTGAGAATGGCAAGGATGAGCTAATCTTCATCCTTCTCCACTTTGCATTGCTTCAACTGATATATCAGGTTCTTGAACTTTGTGAAGAATTCATTCAGTGATTCGAAGTTGGATGTATTAAGAGTGATAAGATCATTTTCTAGCTGATGGATCCTCATCTCATCCTGCTTATCAAATAAGGAGGCAAGCTTGTCCCAAACCTCCATGGGAGTCTTCAATCCTTGGATGTGGAATCGAAGATCTCTAGAGACTGAGGAGAGCAAGTGTCCATGGGCTTCATCAAGCCTGTTCAAGTATTTTTCTTTGTCATTATCTAAAGATGGCACTGCCTATGTTTCTTCTATGAGTCTGAAGAGCTGCTTGGTGCGGAGCATTACCACCATGTCTTTCTTCCACTGGTGATAGTTGAAGGGAGTGAGAGGCTCTATTGGATGAGCCATTTTGAATGCAGTAAGAAGGATTGAGTTGCTGTAGCGAATGCAGTGAGAAGAAAGAGCTGCTTGTAGCGAATGCTGTAATAAAAGCTAATAACCTATCACACAATCAAACGTACAAAGTAAGGTCGACATTTTGCACTTTTGGAATTTCCTTCACACCCAGCGTAGTTGATCAAGCAAGCTTGATCAACAATTTCCTAACTTGGGATATTAAGTGGTAAATTCTATGCTTTTGGTGTAGTACTGGAAGGAGCAATTTGCTCAAAAAAAATGATCCAGCTGGAGAGCTAAGGAGGAGAGGTGTCTTTTCCACCGAGGCTCTGATACCATATTAAATTGAGCACATAGATCTGTGGACAAATACACAACTCACAAAATAGATCACACAATTTACTCAGCAATTGAAGAATGAAACAGTGCAAAAATGGCTTGTAGCTGTGAATGCTTTCATTAATAAAAAAGTAGTTAGATGATAATTACATTGAAGTACAATGGATTTAATAGCCACATGAAATTCGAATCCACAAGAGGAAATTTGAATTCATAGACTCTACTTGACTGTAGGTAACTAAGACCTTGTCTAAATCACAATCGGAGGAATCAATAGTTAACTGACATTGTCTAAACCATAACCAGAGTTCATTGGAGCTCTCAAACACAACTCAAGTGTTACATTCATTGTTGACTAAGGCTAACTAACTGTGGTAGGTGAGAAATGTGCCCCTCCTGAGTGCAGTCATGTAAACCTAGCACTAACTGAATGTAGAGGACTAGAACTGAATGTAACTGACTCCTAACTTAGCTTAACTAGTCATCAACTGAACTGAACTAACCTTGGTTGGTTTCGACACTCCCAATGGCTCCTAAATTGTAGGGATTGGTCTAGGAGGCTCCTAAACTGATGCAATTAAGTGCAATCAGTGGTAGTAAGCCTGAATTAGTGTTCCCCACACTTTAGTAACTGAAACATGTGCCCCAATTAGGCCAAGTGGACCCAATAGTGCTAATGACTAAAAATAGACTGGATGGACTCCCGATTTAGACATGACTCCTGATTTAGACTTATGACCAAATTGGACAAGGGAGGATTAATAATCCTAACATGGACTATCGTCATATCCGCTTTCGTTGTCATTATTGTTGTGAGACGAGCCATTTGAAGGCAAAATGTCCACTGTTATTTGCAGTAGAGGATGAGGTTTTGAGTGAAATCCATGATTCACCTTGAGAACCCTTTCCATGTCCAGACTCTTGGACTACTGTTGAATGTAGTTGTCATTGATGTCAAAGGAGTTCAGTAATGATAAAGGAATAACCAAGAACATGATGGCAGGGAAAACTCAGTGTAAGACCAAGGAATAACAAAGGAAGCGATGACATGGGATGATGATGATGTGGCATGTGTGATGAGGCTGGAAAGACACATGATGGTGTTTTGATGCTATCATGAAGTCAATGTTACAATTTGATATCATTTTGGAAAAGTATGGCAATTTGGTGAAACTTTGGAAATTGACTAAGTATGAAAATACTAGTCAAAACTATCCTAAGGAAACGCCCTCCATAATTCATAGGTTAAGGAAAATGCTTGCCCCATCCTGTCAGGCTATAGCTTGTTGAAGTGGTTATCTGACCATGGTCTCATTTCAAAGCAAATAGTAAATTAGACAAAGTCGTACGGTCCAGATCAAAGGAAAGAAGATAGATTGATGAGGAGGAAAGGACCCGCAAAGTAAATGTGCGTGGAAGATAAAATTCCAGAGCGCCAAAGTGAAGTTCTGTGTTTGATAGTTGATCAATGGACTAGGAGAATTCTGCAAGTGATCGACGGTTCACAACAGTTGCAGAAAGAGATTTGCGGAAGCCCATTTCAGAAAAAGTTGGAAGGCACATCCGCAATCCGCAATCCGACTGTGGAAAGAACGTTGCGGCCAGATAATTACGAAAGTCATCTCTTGAAATTTGAGAAATGCATACCCGCAATCTACAATATGTAATTGCTAAAATTTAATTGAGGAAAGCGTAAATGCAGAATCCTGTTTTGAAAAAGTTCAAAGGAAGGCCCACAACCCGCAACCCGCAATTGCGGAAGGAAGGAGTTCCCACAAATTGTGGAAAGATCATTGCGGAAGGTTAATTGCAAAAAGCCAGTTTACAGAAAGATCAATGCAGAAAGGTAATTGCAGAATCGAAAAAATGTTTTGCGAAAATATTTGCGGAAAGATAAATGTGGAAATGTTGTTGGGGAAGAGTTTCTGGTGCGGAAAGGTCATTACAAAAAGGAAATTACAGAAGGATTTTTTACAAAAGAACGAGGCTGATAATTTAAACTGAGTTTTATTTTTCATAAACATAGTTTAATCATGTAGAAGATATAAACAAAAGTATATTAATTCTTAAGCAGGGTTTATTAATCATTAACAGAGTTATGATTAACAAAAAGGGACGTGGCTATATTAATTAAAACACAAGAAGAATTAATTAAACAACGTTAAAATAAATAGGGTGTGATTGATATATTAACATAGAGAATGAAGAGACACATTTTATGAATGGATGTGTTTGGTGTTGGAGAGACATGAATATTGGATGAATGTTGTTACTAATAAAATATATAAAATCATATGCATGAAATGGAAGTTAAATGTCTTTGCAGTCCGGATCCATGTAGCAACAACAACAAAAGACAAAGACCAAGGAAGTGATGAGAAACCAATGAATGAATTGAATACATAAGAATATCTGGAAGTTTGATAAAAACATATTAGGGTGGGATGGTGGTGTTAGGGAAAGTTGTAAGCCTGCAAGGGGGTTGTAGCCTTTTTCCAGTAGAAGTTGGTAAATAAGGGTTTTGTAGCATCCTGTCAATTGTAGCTGCCAAAATAGGGGGTTGTAGCCTCCTTCCAGTGGTAGCTGGTAAATAGGGTGTCAAAGCATCCTTTTAGTAGCAACTGATAAAAGCAGGGGGTCGTATCCTCCTTCCAGTAGTAGCTGGTAAATAGGGTTTCATAGCATCCTTTCGTTAGCAATTGATAAAAACAGGGGGTCGTAGCCTCCTTCTAGTAGTTGATGGTAAATAGGGTGTTGTAGCATCCTATCAGTCGTAGCTGACAAAACTATTGTCAATATAGTTTTGTAGTTATAGAAAGTGTTAGTGGTTTTCCCAATTGGGATTCCATGATAAAATTTGTGTTTCTTGTATCTTGTTGATCATGTGTGCTAATGAGTAAGTTCAAACTGGTTTTAATTGTTAAAATTTATCAATACTTAGTCACCCCCCCTCAACATTGTCCAATATTCCAACAACTACTTCTTCTCTAGACTCGGTGGGAAACCTGGAAGGTATGTATCAGTTAGAATCTCGTTCTGTGTATGAGGGTATTTCACGTAGAGAATTAAATTATATTATTTCTGTTGAAAAGGAGGATCAAAAGAAAATGTCCCTTCTTGTACCTTTTCTTCTAATTCCTAAATAGATTTAGTCAAATTTTCTTCTGTTGATAAGATGGAACAAGATAATCATCCTTCTCCTAGTACTTTTTCTGCTGATATGAAAAACAGTTTAACTATGGAAGCCATCAATTTTGATTGTAAAAATATGAGTGATGCCAAATCCTCTCCTAAATGGGAGTTAAATTTGGTTTTGAAGAATAGGGGGTAATTTCCGAGGGAGTTTCTCAAACCCATTTTGATCCTTCTTTAAACCCTTCAAATTCTATAATTGAATGTGGAGATACTTTTATCCCATTAATGGATAGGGGGATTCATAGTAGTAAATATTTTGTTCAAAAACTAGAATTGGTCTTTCCCCCTAGTTTGGAAAATGATTCTCTAATCCTTTCCCCCTAGTTTGGAATTGGTATATGTTGGAAGGAATGCTTTTTGAAAATAATAGAACCCTTAATGTATTTAATTGTTATGTCCCATATCGTGAAAGAGAACCAATTTGGAATCATCTGAAGAGTAGTGGCTTGTTAAACCTACCAAATTTGGTTATTGCAGGGGATTTATATTTTTCGATATCTGCAGATGGAGTTTGGGGACAACTGGCTAGATTAGATCCATTATATGAGTTCTTTACACAACTGTTATAGAATTCAAATATGAATATGCTATATTCAGAAGAAATATCAATTCTATCTAGGATCTTCAGGATGATGATTGAAATCCTATTCAGTCTCAGTCGGAGTTAAAAAGTGCAGCTCAGACATATTTCAAAAATCAATTCAAAGTTCCTGGTTTCACCCGAGCGACCTAGGTTTCAAATCCCAGAAACGGAACAATCTCTTTTACCTTTCGGAAGAGATGACTTGCGTCTCATCTATTATAGTAAGCTGCAATGCTGAAGCTCTGCAAACGTTCCTCTACGCATTCCAGTCCATTCATTCCTTTCTTCCCTGGTTACCGGGTAAGCGGATGATACAATGGAAAAGAAGTTAAGTGTGATAATCAACCAACAATATATTGGAAAACAGGGTTAGCGTAATAATAACCGGACTCTGGAATAACTCAGTTGGTTAGAGCGTGTGGCTGTTAACCACAAGGTCAGAGGTTAAAGCCCTCCTTCTAGCGCTATTTTCTCCTCTTTTTTCTTCTAATACAAGTTGAATAGAGTAAGTTAAACTTGTATATTGTATCAAAATTTTCATGGTTTTTTTGGAAAAAATTAAGCAAAATTGTTCAAATCTTAATTTTGGGTTATTGGAATTGCATATTCAAGGTGCCCCAAAGGTAATTGAGGTCATTGAATCCATTCCTGTGATCAAAATTGCAATTCCAGCAACAGAAATTGCAATTTAATTTATTTTTCCATCGTCGGATTTCGGTAAAAACTACCAGAGAAGATGCAAATCATATGGAATTTACCTCACTCCGATTAAAAGACTTGCGTAGGCTTATCTATATCTTAAATGGCCTTGTGTATTTTTTACTTTCAAGCCCTCCTTCTATCACTTCTTTTTTCTTTCGTCATACTTTATTTCCCTTATTTTCTTCTAATACAAGTTACAATGCAAAAGGAATAAAATACTTGATAGGCTTACCTAGAATGGCCTTGTGGTCTTTGTGACTTTCAAGCCCTCCTTGTAGCGCTTCTTTTTTCTTTCATTATACTTTATTTCCCTTTTTTTTCTTCTAATACAAGTTGCGATGCAAAAGGATTAAAAGACTTGCATAAGCTTACCTAGGATGGCCTTTGTGTCTTTGTGACTTGTCTAATAAGAGATATGAGAATGCAAAATGATTAAAAGACTTGCATAGGCTTACCTAGAATGGCCATTGTGTTTTTGTGACTTTCCTAATAAGAGATACTTACTTAGGCAAAATGATTAAAAGGCCTGCACAGGCTTACCTAGAATGGCTATCATATTTTGTGTCTTTGTGACTTGTCTAATAAGAGATATGAGATTGCAAAAGGATTAAAATATTTGCATTGGATTACCTAGAATGGTCATTACGTCTTTGTGAATTGTCTAATAAGAAATATGAGGGTTAGGGTGAAGGAATTACGTACTAGATAAAACATATCCTCCACACCTTGGCCATTGTGTTTATACATTTTCTCTTCATAAAGAGGAGGATTGTCTAATCAGAGATTCCATGTGCAACGATGTGAGGCATGGTCTCTACTAACAATTAACACTAAATAAACTATAATGACATTATATCTAGACATAACCCACAATATAATTTGTCAATAAAAAAGAAAATAGGTAATAAAAGTATGTTGGTCGTTCATCGAAAGTTTCGAAAGTATCCACATTATCTTCCAAGGTGATTTGGTTTGCAACAAAAACATGATCTCAAAGACTTATAATGTGATTTATGTATGCTAACAATGTAAATAAGTTATAATTTGGGAACACTTGAAATACGACCAACATAGGTTCATTAAGTCAAAAATTATTAAGTAACAAGTATAATCATTTCATCAACCTCACAAATATGAATACAAAATGAAGGCTATATTCTATTGTAATTATATGAAATGGTAGCTTTTGTTTTGGGTAACATTTAGGCATTTTTTGGAAGCTTTCTATAACCTTGATGATTTGTTTTTTAACCTAATGAATTTGAATTGGAATCTGAAATGTTTATAAAAACAAAGTATGTTGGTGCAAATTATAATCGGCATTAAAATATTGTGAAATAAATGAAAATTAATTTATTTTAGTGCCTTTTATGTTAAAAAAACTTATATATACTATTAAACATATTGTGGATTAAATGAAAATTAATTTATTTTAGTGCTTTTTATGTTAAAAAGAATTATATCTACAATTTAAGATATAACCAAGGTATATAAAAAACAGAGTCTATTATTACTAAAATCCACATTATTATTGAAATCCAAACACTAAAAGCTAAGCCAATCCAACCCAAATACACAAAAATCCAAACCCAAATACATAAACCGAAACTGTTCTCTTAACAAAAATATTAAAACACAAAAACCATTATAGGATGCACTTGAACACAAAATTTCCTAGAATAAAGCCATAGCCTACAATACACTATGAACAATATATATAAAGTACCTATCAGTAAATATCCAATAGTTACCAAAAAATGATTGATTGAGGCATCAAATTGACATGTTAGCTAGCTAAGATCAAATCCCACATCAACAATGATTGCATAGAGCAACTTAGTATGCATAACATTTTTACGACTGTAGGGAGGCAACTTAAGAAGATTCACACATATTGCTGTAGTTGGAAAGCGGTCAAGAGCTTCATCATGAGCAATTCTTCAAATACAGAATTGAGGGTCCAAGTATCCGAAACCAAGTAATGGTCCTTAAGAAAACCCTGGGATTCATAGGGAAAAATAACCTCCCCAAACACCTAAAACATGGGTCTCCTTTGCCCATTCACTCCACAACTCCAGAAACAAAATTATGGGTATGGAAAAATGAGGAAACGATAGAAAAATGTGGAGGTAAATGCACAGCAAGCTCCAACTGCACGAGGAAAACAAAAGTGCCTCCTAAAACCCTGAAATCGTGAATCCTTGCTACACATTCACTCATCAAGACCAAAACGAATTTCTGGGCATGGAGAAAGATGGAAAAATTGTAGAAAACGTGAAGGAGAGAGCTCAACTACCTTCAGCTGAGTGAGAGATCCCAACGTGTATGAGAATGTATTCAAGACCAAGGTATTACATGTTTCACCATCATAGATTCCATGTTCTTAGTAACAATGTTAACCCATTAAACAACCCATCTTAATGACTCAAAGTTAAAAAAAAATTAATTCAAGTTACTCCTCCTTACATGAGAAAAGGGGTACTTTCAAATTCAATGTGTTTATATTATTCTTGAAAATCCCCAATCTAAAAAAAAAAATTTAAATGTTAGGTCTACTTTGGAAACAAGTCTATATTTCACAAAATAAGAAAGAGATGAGATAACAATCCATAATTCCATTACATATTACACTTGAATGTTATGATTGGACGTTATGAAACCATAGAAAATACCTAATCAACACTAAAAGGGAAATCATATTATTTTACCTAGACATGACTCAGAAGACTCATAATTGGTGAGAAACCCCAAAAAACAAAACATCAGTCCTTCTGTGTTTATTACCAAATGATAAAGGAGACCAAAATGTGATGGAGATTTGTACAACTATAGGCCTAAGATGATTGATAAAATCTACTCATACAAACCAAACAACATATCCATGAGACCACTCTTCTCATGTGTCTTTTACGCCTCAAGTAAGAACTAACCAAAGTGACATAAGTGGCAGCATTGATATTCACTGAACACACCAACCATGCATATTAATGATCAAAATGGTAGTTGTATGAACCAACAAGGATGTGTTTATGTTGTTGAGTGGGAATCAACCTCTTCCATAGGAGGTATGGTTTTGGTGTTGAGGGAAAAATGATTATACATAGTTTCTACTAGGAATCTATGGAAAAATCACTAAATGAGGAAATATGTATGAGCTAAAACACCCAACAAAAAAATTGCAGATAAATATGTTAGCTAGTCCCCTCGATGATTGGGTGATGGTATATGTCTAGGAGAAATTAAAAGGTTCAGTTATGGTGCAAATCTCTCTCTACTATATTTTAACTAAGAAGAGGCTAATCGCTCGCAGACTAGTGGTTGTGGGACATATAGGTTTGACTCATTGATGCTCTGGAGAAATAAGACTTGAACTATGATTTGAATACAAAGAAAATTCATGTAGATATTGTCGATGAGATATTGAAGGCTTCTTGTGCTTTCATTTAACCAAGTGTAATTATGTGTGTGTGTGTGTAAATTCCCATTATCTCATTCAATTTAGGTTTCGGTATCATTAGCAGTGAGACTAGGGTTAAATTCCCCTTAGGGGTGAGCTAGTTGGGAGGAGACACCCAAAATCCAACTAGTTGAGGGTTGGTGTGGTCCAGGACGTGAGATTCCCATGTTATTTTGATGACTTAAATGTCTCTAGGTCATGGGAGATTCTAGCAAATATATATACCCTAGCTCTAGCTCTTGAGTAAGGTATTCTACCTCTAAAGGACTCATTACTTTGTGAGGATGGTTCCTATTGTTGTGAGCTGTTGGCTTCTTCTTTATGCACTTGTAGTTTTCCTCTTCCTCTTTGTTGTCCTCTTCCTCATGGACTCTACTTCCTTTACAACTTCTCCTTTACTTTGAGGGGAAATTGATATGGTTTCTCAATCGTCTTGGGAGATAAGAGATTGATTTCAACTTGAATATCAAATCTTAAACCATTAATATATCTATCTACATTCTCACCATCATCTTTCAATATGGCCAACTATAATTTTAAACCTATAGAATTATTCAATATATTCTTTAACAATATTTTTTGCGTAATATTATGCATTTGTCTAAAAATAAGCCTAGTAGTCTTTAGGCATGAACCTACATTTTGATTTTTCCACCGTTCAATCCCATCTTTTAATTTTTATCTTGCCTCTGTTCTTTCACTTGGCTTGTATTCCATCCCACCAAAGTGATGCATGGCTCTTTAATATGGTCACAATTTTTTTAACCTTCTTATCATCATCCACATTCCTGCATTCAAAGTATTTATCCATAGCATTGATCCAGTAAGTCAACTCCTATACATTCATGCTACCTTCATACATATGTACTTAAAATTTTAGTTTAGAACTATCTCCCATGATTGCTTCGATCAATCTCTTTCGAAGTCCCTCTTCTTCAATCTCTACCTCCTATTCTTCTCTTTGAGGCTCTTCCTCTGTATTGTTGACATATAACCTGTCAAATCTTATTCTCTATGCAACCTCCATGGTCCACAAAAATGCTTGAATATTCTTCATCTCTTCAAGCAAGGTTGCATTGGAAAGTGGCCCTCCATGACCTTCTCTTCCTATCGATCTGGATATGGATATGGATGCCATTTTTCATATTCTCTTACACGGTTTATCTACCGGTCTATATGTTTATTTGCTCTAATACCAAATACTTTTTTTGTTATGTGTTCTAATTACACTTGGTGAAATGACAACATAACAAACCTTCAATATCACATTGATCTTACTACTTGAATTTCAATTGTCTCAAATTGTGGTTTGAGGTCTTTATATCCAAACCACAACTCATGTATTTTTTCTCTAGGGCATCAACAACTGGAACCTCTCTGTCCCATGACCACCAGGCTAGGAGTGAGTGGCCTTTTATTAGTTAAATGTTATAAGTCCAAACCCTTATGAGATTTAATTATTTTTCTAGGCATTACAAGATCACAATTGGGCCTTAGCATGAGTTGTCTCTCCTTTTATTTCAATATGGAATGTCGCCTTTAGATTTAGAGGTTTGATTCCCTTTAACAACAATTTCATGAATCAAACAAGGGATTCACACCTTTAACAAATTCATTCACTCTCAAACATAATCACACACACAAAAATTGATATCAAAATACGAATAAAGAATTTATGGAATATATAGTTAATGATTGAGTGATTCCATTATTCTATATTCACATATATGCTTAGATTTCTCCAACTTCTACAGAGTCTCAGAACACCCCCCCCCGCTTTTCGTACTTATTGCTACAATAATTTATACATTACACGAGGATATGATTTGAACTTTTGAACATATAGGTTCATATTCCCATTATTTAACAATATCAAATTGCATCCCCTAAATATTTATAACAATCAAATTCATGCTAAAATTGGCAAATTGACTCCTACAAAGCATGAAGGAGCTTGTACAAAAACCAAATTACTCCTCGCGCTTTATGAAACAAGAACCTCCTAGAACTATTACAAAATAAAATTTAAATTTAAAATGATTCCCCTGCATCAGGTTACTGAGTGAATATCATCACTATCCTCTCAAGGAGGGAATACAACCAACATGAGGTGGAAAAATCACACAACAAAGATGACCACATTCAACAGGACAAAGAATCCTCCATATCCAATTTAGAAACTTCCTAAATGATTGCAATATCCCCTTAATCAAGGGCATTAAGCTTTGGACATGTTTGCACATCTAAGGGAGGATATTTACTAGTTGTTGGAACTCCAAGGCTTAGAAAACCTAGATAAAGTGTGCAATAATAATTCCATTATATCCCCAACTCTGTCCTAAATCTTTTATCCTCACTCATTGAAAACCATTAATTGCACACTAAGCTCTTAAATAACATTGTAGATAACCTAATGCAAAAGTCAAGAACACAGAAAACATAGATGGCACATATATACATTATTTTAACACTGGAACCGAAATAGAAAAACCAGCATTCAATGGCTTTGGCCTCAACTCTTTCATTTATGAAAATGGACATATTACAACACCCTCTTCCCGTTGAATCAATTTCACTAATTCCCATGGGAACTATGACAATAATACCCCCATTCTATTCCAATTAAAACCTCTCTCATCTTTGGGAAAAAATAATTAGGAGAGCTAGCCTGCAGTGTAGTTGGAAGGATGAGCATCACCAACCCTTTAGTTCCCCCTATCCTTTGAGATTCTCCTCTTTATCTTTTATTCCTTTCAAACATTTGAGGAGAAATTTTTTGATTCATATTATTTAGTGCATGGGATAAATCTTTTCTTGCATGTGACTTTTATTTAACAAGTGAATGAGATAAATATCTCATTCTTACTGCACATTTAACCGTTGGAGAGTTTTTTTTATGTAGGGCTGAGAACCTATTGTGATGACATGGGGCCCTTGATGCCAACAAATATATCTTTTTCCTTATCCTTAGATGTGAACTATACCTTTTTTGATATAAGCCTACATGTGCCAAAACCATTGTTGTTTTGGATCCATTTTCAGGTCATAAGCTAATCGTGTCCTAAATAAACCATTTTTTTCAAAATTGACTTAGATGGTTCGTAACTGAATTTATATATCGTTGTACTCTAGAAGCTTGAGGATTTTTTTACCTAAGTGATTGATCTCCATAGAAACTCTGAATTTTCTGAAATCATATTTCTGTATAGTAATTTCACAGAAAAATAATAATATTGAATTTATCTATAGCCATACTTGAACAATCTAAGAAAGAAATATTGTCATAAGATTAGACGGTTCCCTATCTTATGAAGTCAATTGAAATTTATAAAAAACATAAATAGAGCATATCAAGATATTGTTCTTCCCACTTCAGTGTAATTCCTTAAACTCATTTCCACAATAAATGGGAGGATTGTAGTTTTGTTAAAGATACAACAAGATCTAAAGACACGACAACTTAGTTTTAGGAAAATTCATAGATTGTGATTTTTCTTAAATATTAAAAATAATTTTTTAGGAAATAAACTTCATAAAAGGTTTCTTACCTACTCTTTTATCCCGAGCTCCATAAGGATTTCTAAACTAAAAAGCCCAAAATTCTAAGGAATATATATATATATATATCACAGTGGTTCAACATGGAAGCCTTGTTTACACCATGGCTACATCTACCTTGGAAAATATCTCTTATACTCGCTTGGAAAGTATACATGAACTTGGGAAACTACCCCCGAGAGGGTTCACGATCAACGACTCACCAGCGTAATATTTTATTACATGTAAGGGCTCCCAAGGAGCAAATGTCCTCGGCGAGATTCGAACTCGGGTGGGGAGTGCAACAATCAAATCTCCCAACCACCTGAGCTACACCCCATGGACGACTATATATATATAGTTTGATTAATTGTTAGAACTGAGCTCCATAAGCTTTCTAATCTTAAAAAAACCCCAAAATTCTAAGGATTGTGTGTGTGAGATTGAAATATAATGTTTTGATTGATGGTTAGAAATTAAATAAATCTAAACACATAATCATTATTGTGTTAATAGAAATATTTAACAAAAAAACCATAAACAGTTTTAAATTTTCGGCCCTTAACTTGGATGATTGTGGGGCCTTTATACATTTGGTGGCACTCCTTGATGTAATGGGAATCCATAATGAATATGGTCACCTTCCCAATCAGTTGACTTCTGGTGATTATGATAGAAATACTCTATAATCCCCAAGTCATTTAGGGCATTTTACTTTGGTTTTGGGAGGTGATAAGCATTCACAGGGTTTTGCTCGAGAACTTACTCTTATCTAATGTATGGGAGAAGGATGCCACCGCTAATAAAATAGAACTGTGGATTTAAACAATGGTCCAAAATATTTCCTAATTTCAGATGCTGAACTAATAAGAGTAAAATCTTAGGGGCTAGGGAAAATTTCAGAAGAAAACTAAAGAGTTTCAAGGCGCGGGTGGAAGTGAATCAGTTTGTCGTAGGGAAAAACGTTAATATAGACATAGCTGCATATTTTTCTAGTCAAGTTATGGTTGGTCATGTAGAGTTTGCAAAGTTTATTCACTTTGAACTTGTAGAATGGGTAAATTCTAAGTGGATTCCAAAATTTGGTTTGGCTCCTATAGTTAACATGCTCATTAACTGGTGGATATGATTCATTTTTCCTTCAACAGAGGCAATGCCAAGTATCTTAGAGAGGGTTTGGTTAATGAAAGGGGGATCTCTTGTTTTAAAACGATGGCATACATATTTTGAACTAGAGAGGGAGAAGTTAACCGAGCGACAACTATGGGTTCTGTTGCCAAGATTTCGAATTGAACTTTCAACAAAAAATCTCTTTAAAGGGCTTGTGAATTCCATGGGTCGTTTGATTAGATCATGGAGAAATGAATATTATATGGTGCAGATAAATGGATGGAATCCATCATGGTGGATTTAGATATCACAAAGGGGTAGTATGGGAAGATATGGTTATTACATAGAGACTAGACTATCTCCAAATCCCCTTTCGTTGTCATTATTGTTGTGAGACTGGCCATTTGAAGGCGAAATGTACACTTTTATTTGTAGGAGAGTATGAGGTTTTGGGTGAAATCCCTGATTCAAATTGAGATCACTTTACATGTCCAGACTCTTAGACCACTGTTGAATGTAGTTGTCATTGTTGTCAAAGGATTTCAGTAATGACAAAGGAATAACCAAGGACATGATGGTGGGGAAAACTCAATGTAAGCCAAAGGAATAACAAAGGAAGTCATGACATGGAATGATGATGATGTGGCATGTGTGATGAGGCTGGAAAGACACATGATGGTGTTTTGATGCTATCATGAAGTTAGTGTTTCACTTTGATATCATTCTAGAAAATTATGGAAATTTAATGAAACTTTGGAAATCGAATAACTATGAAAATATTAGTCAAAATTGTCCTAAGGAAACTCCTACCATAATTCATAGGTTAATAAAAATGCATGCCCCATCTTGTCATCCTATATCTTGTTGAAGTGGCTATTTGACCATGGTCTCATTTCAAAGAAAATAGTAAATTACACAAAGTCAGACGGTCCAGATCAAAGGAAAGAAGATAGATCAACGACAGGGAAAGGATCCACAAAGTGAATGTGCATGGAAGATAACATTCCAAAGCACCAAAGAGAAGTTTCGTGTTTGATAGTTGATCAACAAACAAGGAGGATTCCGCAAGCGATCAACAGTTCACAGGAGTTGCAGAAAGAGATTTGCGAAAGCCCATTTCAGAAAACGTTGGAAGGCACATCCGCAATTCGCAATCTGACTGTGGCATGTCCCAAATTTTGCATTGGGTCACAATTCCCTAATCACATTTTCCATATTCATTATAGTTTTTCAAATTGATGCAAAGGGTCAAATAATTGCTAAGGAGGAAAATTACTAGTTTCCTAGGTTGGGGGTGGAAGATTTAGGATTTGGAATAAGGGGGACATTAAATGATGTTTGAACATTAGAATGGCATAAATTTTTAATAAAGGAGATAAATAAATAAATACAATGGAAAATCAGGGTGGAAATTGATCATGAATACACATGGAGGATGTGGGACCCACACAAGCTAGATTTTTCTATGCCACATGGCATCCTCCTCTTGTCATTTCGAATCCATAAGAATAACAAGGGTCTTGGGATGAGTTGGAAGGTCAATATACTTGGCATGAATCAATTAAGGTCTAATTCTATTGGAAGAGTAACTCCCATGGAAGAGGAAGAGGCATTTTGGAGCTAGTGAGACACTTGGACTAGATTCCCTAGCTCTATGACAACAATGATGAAGATTCTATGACACCTATGACACAAATCAGATCTGAAGGCTGACATCTAACATATGTGAAATTTCAGAGATAAAAATATCTCCAATAAGGCTCTCAAGGGAGTTAGGGAAGTGAAGATGATTCCACATGTGATTTGGTAGAAGTGGGAGACTAGGAATTGTTGTACAAGTGGCATTATTTGGAATCTCTTCCCAACTAGAGTTGTAATGCATCTCTGGGAAGGAATTTTACCCATATAGATATTCCAAAATTTATAAATTTCAAGAACAAATAATGAATGCATCTTTTTATCATTTGAGAAATTTGCATTTGTGAATTGAGAGAGCTAGTGGATGACTAGTTTCTTGCCTTAAGTAATTTCAAGGGTGAAAGATTCCCATCCAAGTTGGTGTTTGGAGGGGCCACTTAAGTCTCTCATGGAGATTTATTGGAGATTTTATTTTCAGGTGTAAGCTACAGGGCAACTCATGGTTCCTTCTAATGTATCACTTTCTCTCAACCATTTCTAGTTTTTATCGCACATTCTTGCTCATGGAGGGATTGCGCTTTAGGTGAGCTATTATACTCTCTGGAAGCAATTCTCCTGATACATTTCTGATTGAAATAATTTCAGTATGATATTTTTTTCATTCTCATAAAGTATTGGGCCAAAATATCAGATGGTTGAATGTAAAAGTGATTATTAATGAGGAAACAATGACCATTTCCCCACTATATTGATGTATGCCATTAAATGCGGATGATTTCGATCTTCTCATGGAAATTTTCTGATTGTAATAAGTTTAATATTATATTTTATTAATTCTCAGAAATTATCAGGTCGAATTACCAAAGGTTTGTATGTAAAAGTGAATATTAATGAGAAAACAATGACCATTTCCCCACTATATTGTTGTATGCCATGGTAATGCTGATTATTTCGAATGGGAGATGTCTCTCGGGTATAATTATGATGAATTGACTGTAATGTATGAGTATTAAAAGTTTCATGTTGATCACTTCAGCATTTGAGGTCATTTTACTCAGTTTAATTGCATTTGGAGAAGATTTGGTGCAATTTCCCCAAGTGTCGAATTAGTGATTTTGTAGCTGTTTGGGAGAGGGTCATAACAACCTGTATAAACTGAATAATGTTGCATATGAGACCTTACAAATTTTACTTAAACATCCTCTTCCACTGTTCATAAATTCTATTGGTTTTGGGAGCATTTCAGAAGTCATTTCCAACATTTACCCAAGGGGAATTGGAACCCCAATTTGCTAGTAAAAACTCCCACCTTGGCCAGAATATTAAACCAAATTGCAGAATTTTTTGGAGGGTAGTAAATCATCCATGAAAATAATATTAAAGTATTAATATCATTCATATACCTTCTCAAAATATTTGGGAGCATTTGGGCCAATTTGAAGATCTAGACATCAAAACTAGTCAAAGGTCGAAATAGCGAAAAAGTGAAAAATTGGTCATTTTAATAAATTTCGAAAAAGGGACATTACAGTGGTATCAGAGCATGTTATTGGAACCTATTTAAGTTATGTATGATATATATTAATTTAATAAATGTCTTAATTCATGTTGTGATGACACAACAATGCAACTTATGCAAGTATTCGAATTGATGGCTAGCCAACTTAGGGATAAGCTGGCAGCAAGGTGTAATAGAAGTTTACATCATGGAGAGACACATAATACCACTAATTTTGAAGACTTTAATTAGAATGTGAAATACCACTAATTGGATGAATGGATATAGGAAAAATAATTAGAATGTGAAATCATTAAGGGACAATCAGCAATCCACAAGTTTGGAGGCGCATGAAATGAGAAAAAATCAGCCTATTTGTGAAAAGAGCAAAGATTTATCCTACATTGTAAATGAGGAAGTTATAAACACTTTTACGGACATCACATGGAATATGTGGAAGAAATGTTGTTCTATATGAGATTAAAATACCTTATATATGTACCATTAAAGGAAGAAATAGAGAATCATGAAGTGGAGCAGCAATTATCTCAAGGTGATTGCAGAGAAGAACATAAAGAGGAAGGTGAAGACAAGCTCACAATCCTTGTTAATGGGTGTTGTGAAAATCAAAGAGAATCTATTGATGGGTGCTCACAAATCTATGTTGGTGACACAGATATCAGATTTGAAAATGTTTCTACAAGCCAAATTTCTCATGAGCATAAAGATGAATACCTTGTAGGAGATAATGAAGAAACAAGATCAACTTCCCCATCACCACTTGAGCTTCAACAAGTTGATCAAATAAAGAAGAAAGAAGAAGAGGATGTTCACTCCCATGAACCATCCTTAATTGAAGGGTATTTGAAGATGAGTAAAATCAATATCCATGAGGCCCTTAGAATACTCCATGACACTAAAGCATTGGTGTCAAATTCTTGTCGAAAATTTCTTCATTGGAGGAGCCCTCCTTCCTTGAAGACATGGAGAAGATTCAAAGAGAAATGTGCAACATTGAAGGTAATTTAATGTCTTTGATTTTTGATATAAATAATCTGGTTGAGTTTAATGAATGATTACATGAAGAATACTTGAAGAATAATGAAGATAATCATAAGCTCAAAATTCAAACTAAGCAACTTCTTGAGAGGTTGCAAGATACTTGTTCTTCCTCCTATGTTTTATATTGTCATAGGGTAGATTGCTTGGAGGATTCTCATGACATGAGGGATCATGAGAAACATGGAAAATCGCAGGTTCTTGATTTGTTTGAATATGACCTTGATGAGATCCAATCACTAGTTGTGGTGGAAGAGGAACTTGAGTTGCCTCTTGAAGATGGGTGCACACTTTCTGAAGAAGTGGATGATTCCACTACCTTGGAACCAAACCATGAGGAAATTTTTGCATTTTTAAGAGAGGTGCATACTCCTACCCCTATGGATCCTTCACACGATGAAATTTTTTCACTTTTTGATCATTTGGGTGAGTTGGTTCTTTCTCCTACATCCTACACTTCCAAATTTTGCAGCATTCATCCTAATGAAGTGTGGGTGAAAGGTTTCTTCTTTATGGTGCCACATGAAGAGTACGGAATTTAAATCTCTCCTTTTGATGATGAAATGACTAGAGAACCATCTTATTTACATTTTCAGCAGAATCATTTCTTACATTATGATGATACACATATACATGGGTGCACCTATGATGTTCACTTGAGTCACTTGGAGACTCATGATTTTCCTTGCTCCTTGCGTAGTCTATTTGATGTTGGAGGAACTTCATCCCACACTTGGGTGAAGAGATATACGATTGAAGATTATTATTATTGGAAGAAAAATATTTTTTTATTTCATGATTATATACATATTCATGGGTATATTGATGAGACTTCTTTGATCCACTTGAAGTCTTCATGTTTTCTTTGCTCCTCATTTGGTTCAGATTTTGGTGGAGGTTCTTCATTCACTCCTTGGATGAAAGAACACATGGTTGATTATATTGATGCACATTATATATTTTTGGAGCAGAATTATGGGACATTGGATCCTCACCTATGTCATTGGAGCATATTTGATTGGTCACTTGAAGCTTGTATGCACTTGGCAAATGGTGGTCTACTTACTTGGAGGTATAAGCACTTTCATGATTTTTTGATGAGGCATCTCCTTGATGTACATTTTTATTATGTTGCTATGTACTTTGATGACATATATTATGTACTCATGATGTTTGGAAGAATGCATACAAGAAAATCGGATCTCAGAATTCTCTTTCCTAATGGCATGGGTTGGAGAGCACTCTTAATTATTGGAGTGCAATACAGGCAATGGGACCCTGGGATAGTTTTTAGTCCCATTGATTTCAATTTTTTTGGAAAACAAGAAGTATGGGAGATGGATTACCCACTTAATAAAGTGATTTTAATAATATTAGTGCACCAGCAAGCATGGTGGTTCCTCTCTAAAATATTCATGGAATCTCAAAGACTCAAAGTTAGGAAACTCAGTGGCAACTTCAAAGAATCCTATAGAAAGCAGGTTCTTCAACACCCATGTTTGAAATTGTTTGAGGGAAAGCAATATTGGGAAGGGAGGATTTTTCATGTCCCAAATTTTGCATTGGGTCACAATGGCCTAATCACATTTTCCATATTCATGAGATTTTGCCAAATTGATGCTAAGGGTCAAATAATTTCCAAGGAGGGAAATTACTAGTTTCATAGGTTGGGGTGGAAGCTTTGGGAGTTGGAATAAGGGGGAAAATAAATGATGTTTGAACATTAGAATGCAATAAATATTTAATAAAGGATCTAAATAAATAAATACAATGGAAAACCAAAGTGGCAATTAATCATGAAGACACATGGAGGATGTGGGACCCACACAAGCTAGATTTTCTATGCCACATGGCATCCTCCTCTTATCATTTCGAATCCATAAGAATCCCAAGGGTATCGGGATGATTTGGAAGGTCAATATGCTTGGAATGAATCAATTAAGTTTGAATTGGAGTGGGAGAGTAAGTTCCATAGAAGAGGAAGAGGCATTTTGGAGCTAGTGAGACACTTGGACTAGATTCCCTATCTCTATGACAACAATGATGAAGATGCTATGACACCTATGACAAAAATTAGATACGAAGGCTGACATCTGAAATATATGACATGTCAAGGATAAAAATAGCTCCAAGAGGGAACTCAAGGGAGTTAGGGCAGCTATGATGCTTCCACATGTGATTTGGTGGAAGTGGGTGTTATATATATATATATCAATATTAATTATTAATATTGATACATATTGATAGTCATAATTCATAATTAATAAATAGTTATTACTAAAATATTCTAAAATGGCGCATCCTTTCATCGATGGTATCCAAAGTGTCTTTCCAATATATATATATGGAAATCGGGGGGAGGTCTGTGGCGGTCACGAACTTGTGGCTCGCGGTCAATGAAGGCGGTGTAAGCGAAAGCCTGTGAGGGCTCCATGAAGGACAGGAAGAAAAAAGACAGGAAACAACAGCAAAGGGGCAAAAGGAAAAATTTCAGGTTTTTATTCAAACCGGTGGAGCAGCGGTCACAGTCAGCATGGATCCTGGCAAAGGTCTGCCTGTAGAAGTGGAAATGGTGGACTACACGGAGGACCCGTGGCAAGGGATAAGAGTTTTCTCGACCCCAGAAATCACTATAATTTAGTCTTCGGCATCGATTCAGGATAGACTAAAGAAAATGCCAGCTAGAAATGAAGCTAGGGTTTCGGTCACACCGCCTTTCACTGAGGAAGGGTTGCTCAGGAACTTCGTAGCTAGACCACTAAATCCTTCTCTAGGAGGAGCACCATACACATTATTCTCTTCGGGCACAACCCTACATGGCTCTAATGCAGTAATCACCCATAGTGAATTCTTCCAACCAACGCCACAACAAAGTCCACTGCAGTAGGATAATGGATTTCACAAGGGGATAGACTCTTTTTTTGAGCAGCACGCACCTGCAGTAGAAGAAGCGTAGAATGCAGGGTTGCAGGAAGGATTCTTGAGTAGACCATCGCAAAACCCTAACTAGGAAGGGGAAGGCGCAATATCAGACAGAAGCTCAGAAGGAACACTACCAGCCTCCAAAAAGTAGAAAAACCGCTTCCTAAACCACTCTAGAGGAATCGTGAACCTAATCTATGGAGTCATTGTATCAATGGCAGAAGCCTAAGAAATGAAAGGGATAGTCGGTGGATCTCTTCTAGTACATCAACTGGAGCAACATCTAAATTCACTGACCTCATCAGGTATGAATCCCTCTAGACTAAGCAAACATTTGCATGTTTTATCTTTAAATGAAGATACAAAATTGATTTCTCCCCTCACAACCAGATCCACCCTCACCCCAAGATGTTCCCCATCTTCCCCTTGATCATCTTTTTTGACCACCACATGGAAGCCTCCCCTCCCTCCACAAAACCCAAACCCTCAAACCCATCGAATTCCATTCACGTCCACCTTCCATCAAGATATGTTCCAGTTTCGATGAACGAAAGAGTCCCTCCCAAAGGTCTTGGTGTAAATCCTAATATCCCTTCCAAAGGTAGAGGAAGAGGAAGACCTTCGCATCTCTCTATGACACAGAGTAAGGACCTTAGGGATCAGGCAAGTGGAAGACAAAAAACCATTTTTGGGGCTCTTAGAGGAGTGTAAACCCCAGACAGGGTTCAAAAATGAAATTTCTCTCTCTTAACTGTAGGGGTCTGGAAAGTACCCAAAAAAAAATTTCCCTCAAGAGGATGATCTCGGTCCAATCACCAGAAGTCATCCTACTAGAAGAAACTATGGGGCCATAAATGGAAGTAGAAAACCTGTTATCCTCATTATTACCTCTCTATTCTTTCAAAGCACAGAGTGCAAGAGGACACTTAGGAGGGTTAGAAATAGGATGGAAGAAATCATGTATACGTTATACAAACACTTGGGGATCCTCTCTCGGGCTAGGAGCTCAGATCTGCTGGGTGGAGACAAACTTAAACCTAACAATTGTTAACATTTATGGGCCTTACACTAACAGAACAGAATTCTGGGACTCCTTCAAAAAATATGGGCTTATAAAAGAAAGAAAATTGATCATTTGAGGGGATCTCAATTTCACCCTGGGAGCCCATGAAATATGGGGACCAAAGGCAAGAATAGACCCTCTAGCCCCTTACTTCAGCAACATCTTTATGGAATCAAAATTGGTAGACCTAGATCCTCAGAATCTAAAACCAACTTGGACAATAGACAGGTGGGAGAAGAAAGAATAGCGAAGAGACTGAACAGATTTCTGTCATCAGAAGACCTCCTGGAGGAATATTTTATGTTCAAACAATGGGTGGATTCAGGAGCAGACTCGGATCACCTACCTATCTGCGTGGAAATCCAGAAGCAGCCAAAAAAATCGGCCAGTCCTTTCAAGCTCTGCTTTGCATGGCTCAAAAATGAATAGGTAATTCAAATCATTCAATCAAATTGGCTACCTTACCAAGCATGAAATGGCACAAGGGCTGCTATACATTTCTCTCAAAACCTACTTAGAATAAAAATGCTTCTCAAGGATTGGGCTGTAAAAAAGAAGAATCAGGATGAACATACAATCAACCAAATTGAGGAGGATTTGAAATAGCTCCAAAACAAATATGGAGGGGCTTTCTGGCACACAAGATGACATAGAGTAACTCTACTCTTTGGAAGCCTCTAGAGCCAAAATCCTAAAGTAAAGATAGGAAGTTTTGAGACTAAAAAGCAGAGCAACTTGGATGGAATGCAAAGATGATAATACAAAATTCTTCCAGGTGATTGTAAAAGGCAGGAAACAACAAAACACCATCTGCGAGCTAAAAATGGAAAACAATGATATAGCAAGCACCTTTAAGGACCTAGCAGAGACACGAAAGAATTATTTTGAAAATATCTTCAAAGAAAACCATCAAGCAACCATAGCTGAAGTAATCTGAATATCACAATGTTTCCCGGAAAGCATTAGTGAGGAAGATAATATGGAGCTAATGAAAAAGGTATCAGAGGAGGAGATAAAAGAAACTTTACTTAGCTTTCAAAAGGACAAAAGCCCAGGCCCTGATGGGTGGAAAATATAATTCTTTCTAGCTGGGTATGACATCATTGGTCCAGATCTTTTGCAGCTGGTAGAGGAAACAAGAATAAATGGTGTCCTCCATCTCCCCTGAACTCAACTTTTATAACCCTAATCCTAAAAAAGGATAACCCAGAAAGTCTGGAAGACTACATGCCTATCTCACTGTGCAACATAACTTATAAGGTGGTCACCAAGATAATTGCACAAAGATTTAGTAAGTTTCTCTCAAAACTCATATCCAAGGAACAATTTGGGTTTTTGGAAGTAGACAAATTCATGAAGCGATTGGGGTTGCTCAGGAGGGTCTTCACAGCACAAAAACAAAAAAAAGCAAAAGGGGCTATCCTAAAAATTGAGCTCTCTAAGGCTTTTGACAGAGTAAGCTGGATATACCTCAGGCTACTCCTCACACATCTGGGATTCAATTAATCTTTTATAAAATGGATCTTTTCATGTATCTTAACTGCCTCCTTCGCAATCCTCATCAATGGAGAAGCATCCCATTTTTTCCACTCCGAATGAGGATTAAGACATGGATGTCCTCTTTCCCCTCTGCTTTTCTTACTAGTTGCGGAAGGTCTAAGTAGATCCATTCTAGATTCCAAAAGGAGAGGATTGTTTGAAGGAATCAATATTTTCACAAACATGAACATCACACACTTACTATTCGTGGATGACATCCTCATTTTCTATAATGAATCAATTAGAGAAGCAGAAAGACTCTCAGAAATTCTAATCATGTTTTGTAAAGCTACAGGTATGCAAATAAATCTCTAGAAGTCCTCAATTATAGCAATCAATATGGAAGAGGAAGTCCAGAGATATTTTCATGAGCTATTCCCATATCAGTAGTTCTCCTTGGACGATGGAATTAAATATCTAGGATTCAGACTCAAACCAAATTTCTTTAAAAAAGAGGATTGGAATTGGCTGCTAGAAAAATTGGAATCCAGAATTAACAATTGGTGCAATAGATGGCTCTCAAGATCTGGCAGGCTAGTACTGATAAAATTAGTACTAGAAGCAATCCGAGTTTATTGGATGGCATTGGCATGGATTCCCAAGTAAATCATGAACAAAACAAAAAGAATTTGCACCAGTTTTCTATGGTCAGGGAAAAAAGATCAAAAGGTTCTCCCTTGGGTAAAATGTGACCAAATTGCTAGGCCAAAATCAATGGGAGGATGGGGCATTAAAAACACTTTTTTCTTTGAAAAGGCCCTGGCAGCAAAAATAGGTTGGATGTTGTGGGTATCACACCAGAAATGATACACTCTATTGAAGTCAAGAACATGGATGCTATGCTTCTGAAGATGGACCTTGTAAAGGCTAATTATAGGGTCAATTGAGATTTTTAAGGCTAATACTACTTCAAATTGGGTTTCCAATATCAGTAACAAATTGGATTATGTCATGTATCTATTTAGTGCAATTTGTTGTTCTCGTGAATGTATCTCTTATTGTTTTTTTCAAAATTTCTAGAGGACTTCGTCAAGGTTGTCCATTGTCCCCCCTTTTACTTTTACTTGTTATTGAAGGGTTAAGTAGGATGATAAATATATTTAAATTAAAAGAAAAAAATAAAGGGGATAAAGATATCATTAACTGTTTTTATTTCACACCTTATTTTTGTTGATGATGTTCTCTTAATTAGGAAAGGATTCAAATAAGAATGGCAAAATCTTATGTGCAGCTTTTGGTATGGAAGTGAGTATCACTGAATCAATTTTTATATGTGATAGAGTCAATGAAGAGGTATTGAGACGTATTTCAGCTATCCTTCATTCACAAACTTTAGAGATGATTGAGTTCTTTAAATATCTAGGATATTTTTCTAAAGCCAAACAATTACATGTTTGATGTTTGGCTTTGGTTGTTGAAGAATTATGAGAATAGGATTGGTGATTGGTAGTATAGGATGATTTCTTTAGGAGGTAGACTAACTCTAATTAAAGTTGTTTTCATAGTGATACCGGTCTTTTGGTTTTCTATGGCTCAAATTATGAAAGATATTCTCATTATTATGAGGAGAAATATGTTTACTTTTTTTTGGTCTAGGAAAAATGATGATGGGAATTATCATCTTGCTAATTGGGAAATATTGTCCAAGCAGAAAAAGTGGGGTGGTTGGAATATAAATAACCTTCATTGGTTCAGTACAACCTTAAACATGAAAATATTGTGGCGTGGTCTATTTGGAAAAAGGTTTGTGGTGTGAGGTTTTGAAAGGTAAATATCTCAAAGATAGCATTTTGGAATGGATATGAAAACCAAATAAACAGGTTAGGAATGATTCAAATTTTTGGAGAGGGTTTCTGAAGGGATTCCCTTGGATTAGCCAAGGTTTGGCTTGGAACTTGGTGGGTTCATGAGGAATAAGAGAAGTTATTTTAAATGGATTCACTACTTTCGTGATTGGGGAATAAGAGAAGTTATTTTGCTTGTGCGTAAATTAGGTTTCAACATGCATATAAGCAACACGATCCTAAGTTTGGTCCCAAACCTTAAATGTTCATTGGTTTTCTCGTTGCCATTAGAACTGCGCCTCACCTTAGAATGAAAGGGTTTTCATCTAGTGAATTTTGATGAGCATGGAATTTTTTGTTTTTTCAATGACTGAGAAGATGCAAATCGTATGGAATTTAGCTCACTCCGATTAAAAGACTTGCGTAGGCTTATCTATATCTAAAATGGCCTTGTGTATTTGTGACTTTCAATCCCTCCTTCTATCACTTCTTTTTTCTTTCGTCATACTTTATTTCCCTTTTTGTCTTCTAATACAAGTTACAATGAAAAGGGAATAAAAGACTTGCATAGGCTTACCTAGAATGGCCATTGTGTTTTTGTGACTTTCCTAATAAGAGATACTTACCTAGGCAAAAGGATTAAAAGGCCTGCACAGTCTTACCTAGAATGACCATCATCTTTTGTGTCTTTGTGACTTGTCTAATAAGAGATATGAGTTGCAAAAGGATTAAAATATTTGCATTGGATTACCTAGAATGGTCATTACATATTTGTGACTTGTCTAATAAGAAATATGAGGGTTAGGGTGAAGGAATTACGTACTAGATAAAACATATCCTCCACACCTTGGCCATTGTGTTTATACACCTTGTCTTCATAAAGAGGAGGATTGTCTAATCAGATATTCCATTTGCAAGGATGTGAGGCATGGTCTCTACCAACAATTAACACTAAATAACCTATAACGACGTTATATCTAGACATAACCCACAATATAATTTGTCAATAAAAAAGAAAAGAGGTATTAAAAGTTTGTTGGTAGTTCATTGAAATTTTTGAAAGTATCCACATTATCTTCCAAGGTGATTTGGTTTGCAACAAAAATATGGTCTCAAAGACTTACAATGTGATTTATGTATGCTAACAATGTAAATAAGTTATAATTTGGGAACACTTGAAATACGACCAACATAGGTTCATTAGGCCAAAAATTATTAAGTAACAAGTATAAGCATTTCATCAACCTCACAAATATGACTACAAAATGAACCTATCTTCTATTGTAATTATATGAAATGGTAGCTTTTGTTTTGGCTAAGATTTAAACATTTTTGGAAGCTTTCTATAACCTTGATGATTTGTTTTTTAACTAATGAATTTGAATTGGAATCTGAAATGTTTAGAAAAACAAAGTATGTTGGTGCAAATTATAATAGACAGTTAAATATTGTGAACTAAATGAAAATTAATTTATTTTAGTGATTTTTATGTTAAAAAAACTTATATATACTATTAAACATAATGTGGATTAAATGAAAATAAATTTATTTTAGTGCTTTTTATGTTAAAAAAAATCATATCTATAATTTAAGATATAACCAAGGTATATAAAAAACAAAGTCCATTATTACTAAAATCCACATTATTATTGAAATCCAAACACTAAAAGCTAAGCCAACCCAACCCAAATACACAAAAATCCAAACCCAAATACATAAACTGAAATTGTTCTCTTAACAAAAATATTAAAACACAAAAACCATTATAGGATGCACTTGAACACAAAATTTCCTAGAATAAAGCCATACCCTACAGTACACTATGAACAATATATATAAAGTACCTATCAGTAAATATCCAATAGTTACCAAAAAATGATTGCTTGAGGCATTAAATTGACATGTTATCTAGCTAAGATGAAATCCTACATCAAAACTGATTGCGTAGAGCAACTTAGTCAGCATAACGTTTTTACGACTGTAGGGAGGCAACTTAAGAAGATTCACACATGTTGCTACAGTTGGCAAGCGGTCAAGAGCTTCATCATGCACAGTTCTTCAAATATAGAATTGAGGATCCAAGTATCCGAAACCAAGTAATGGTCCTTGAGAACACCCTGGGATTCACAAGGGAAAAACAACCTCCCCAAACACCTAAAACATGGGTCTCCTGTGCCCATTCACTCCACAACTCCAAAAACAAAATTCTTGGTATGGAAAAATCAGGAAATGATAGAAAAATGTGGAGGTAAATGCACAACAAGCTCCAACTCTGTGAGGAAGACAAAATCGCCTCCTAAAACCCCCAAATCGTGAATCCTTGCTACACATTCACTCATCAAGACCAAAACGAATTTCTGGGCATGGAGAAAGATGGAAAAACTGTAGAAAACGTGAAGGAGAGAGCTCATCCACCTTTAGCTAAGTGAGAGAGCCCAATGCGAATGAGAATGGGGTCAAGACCGGGGTATTACATGTTTCACCATCATAGATTCCATGTTCTTAGTAACAATGCTAACCCATTAAACAACCCATCTTAATGACTCAAAGTTTAAAAAAAAATTAATTCAAGTTACTCCTCCTTACATGAGAAAAGGGGTACTTTCAAATTCAATGTGTTTATATTATTCTTGAAAATCCCCAATCTAAAAAAAAACTTTAAATGTTAGGTCTATATTTCACAAAATAAGAAAGAGATGAGATAACAATCCATAATTCCATTACATATTACACTTGAATGTTATGATTGGACATTATGAAACCATAGAAAATACCCAATCAACACTAAAAGGGAAATCATATTATTGTACCTAGACATGACCCAGAAGACTCATAATTGGTGAGAAACCCCAGAAAACAAAACATGAGCCCTTCTGAGTTTATTACCAAATGATAAAGGAGACCAAAATGTGATGGATATTTGTACAACTATAGGCCTAAGATGATTGATAAAATCTACTCATGCAAACCAAACAAACATATCCATGAGACCACTCTTCTCATGTGTCTTTTACACCTCAAGTAAGAACTAACCAAAGTGACATAAGTGGCAGCATTGATATTCACTGAACACACCAACCATGCATATTAATGATCAAAATGGTAGTTGTATGAACCAACAAGGATGTGCTTATGTTGGTTGAGTGGGAATCGACCTCTTCCATAGGAGGTATGGTTTAGTGTTGAGGGAAAAATGATTATACATAGTTTCTATTAGGAATCTAGGGAAAAATCACTAAATGAGGAAATATGTATGAGCTAAAACACCCAACAAAAAAAATGTAGACCAATATGTTAGCTAGTCCCTTGGGTGATTGGGTGATGGTATATGTCTAGGAAAAATTAAAAGGTTCAGTTATGGTGCAAATCTCTCTCCGCTATATTTTAACTAAGAAGATGCTAATCGCTCCAAGACTGGTGGTTGTGGGACATATAGGTTTGAGTCATTGATGCTCTAGAAAAATAAGACTTGAACTATGATTTGAATACAAAGACAATTCATGTAGATATTGTTGATGATATATTGAAGTCTTCTTGTGCTTTCATTTTACCAAGTGTAATTATGTGTGTGTGTATGTGTAAATTCCCACTATCTCATTCGATTAAGGTGTGGGTATCATCAGTAATGAGACTAGGGTTAAATTCCCCTTAGGGGTGAGCTAGTTGGGAGGAGACACCAAACATCCAACCAGTTGAGGGTTGGTGTGGTCTAGGACATGTGAGATTCCCATGTTATTTTGACGACTTAAATGCCTCTGGGTCATGGTTTCTTAAACAAAAGTCTACTACCGCAAGTTAGGGAGATTCTAGCAAACATATATATATAT
>LPNX011109716.1:417433-445682 GCA_001517045.1 Pseudotsuga menziesii
TTGATTGATGGTTAGAAATTAAATAAATCTAAATACATAATCATTATTGTGTTAATAGAAAGCTTCAACAAAAAATATCATAAACAGTTTTAAATTTTGGGCCCTTAACTTGGATGATTGTGGGGCCTTTCTACATTTGGTGGCACTCCTAGATGTGATGGGAATCCATAATGAATATGGTCACCTTCCCAATCGGTTGACTTCCGAATATTATGATAGAAATACTCTATAATCCCCAAGTCATTTAGAGCATTGTAATTTGGTTTTGGGAGGTGATAAGCATTCACAGGGTTTTGCTCGAGAACTTACTCTTATCCAATGTATGGGAGAAGGATGCCACCGCTCATAAAATAGAACTGTGGATTTAAACAATGGTCCAAAATATTTCCTAATTTCAGATGTTCGAACTAATAAGAGTAAAATATTAGGGGCTAGGGAAAATCTTAGAAGAAAATTGAAGAGTTTCAAGGCGCAGGTGGAAGTGAATCAGTTTGTTGTAGGGAAATACGTTAATATAGACAGCACTGCATATTTTTCTAGTCAATTTATGGTTGTTCATGTAGAGTTTGCAAAGTTTATTCACTTTTAACTTGTAGAATGGGTAAATTCGAAGTGGATTCCAAAATTTGGTTTGGCTCCTAGAGTTAACATGCTCATTAACGGGTGGATATGATTCATTTTTCCTTCAATAGAGGCAATGCCAAGTATCTAGAGAGGGGTTGGTTAATTAAAAGGGGATCTCTTGTTTTAAAACAATGGCATACATATTTTGAAGTAGAGAGGGAGAAGTTAACCGAGTGACATCTATGGGTTCTATTGCCAGGATTTCGAATTGAACTTTCAAAAAAAAAAATCTTTAAAGGGCTTGTGATTCCATGGGTTGCTTCATTAGATCATGGAGAATTGAATATTATATGGTGCAAATATATGGATGGAATCCATCATGGTTGAGTTAGATATCACAAAGGGGTAGTATGGTAAATATGGTTATTACATAGAGACTAGACTATTGCCATATCCCATTTCGTTGTCATTATTGTCGTGAGACGGGCCATTTGAAGGCGAAATGTCCACTGTTATTTGTAGGAGAGGATGAGTTTTGGGTGAAATCCCCGATTCAGCTTGAGAACCCTTCCCATGTCCAGACTCTTGGACTGCTGTTGAATGTAGTTGGGATTGTTGTCAAAGGAGTTCAGTAATGACAAAGGAATAACCAAGGACATGATGGCAAGGAAAACTCAGTGTAAGCCAAAGGAATAACAAAGGAAGCTATGACATGGAATGATGATGATGTGCCATGTGTGATGAGGCTTGAAAATCACGTGATGGTGTTTTGATGCTATCATGAAGTCAGTGTATCACTTTGATATCATTCTGGAAAAGTATGGCAATTTAATGAAACTTTGGAAATCGAATAACTATGAAAATATTAGTCAAAATTGTCCTAAGGAAACTCCCACCATAATTCAAAGGTTAATAAAAATGCATGCCCCATCCTGTCATCCTATAGCTTGTTGAAGTGGCTATCTGACCATGGTCTCATTTCAAAGAAAATAGTAAATTAGACAAAGTCGGACGGTCTAGATCAAAGGAAAGAAGATAGTTCAATGACGGGGAAAGGATCCACAAAGTAAATGTGCATGCAAGATAACATTCCAAAGTGCCAAAGTGAATTTCCATGTTTGATAGTTGATCAATGAATGAGGAGGATTCCGCAAGGGATCAACAGTTCACAGGAGTTGCAGAAAGAGATTTGCGGAAGCCCATTTCAGAAAACGTTGGAAGGCACATACACAATCCACAATCTGACTATGGCATATCCCAAATTTTGCATTGGGTCACAATGGCCTAGTCACATTTTCCATATTCATGATAGTTTTCAAAGTGATGCGAATGGTCAAATAATTGCCAAGGAGGAAAATTACTAGTTTCCTAGGTTGGGGGTGGAATATTTGGGATTTGGAATAAGGGGGACATTAAATGATATTTGAACATTAGAATGGCATAAATATTTAATAAAGGAGCTAAATAAATAAATATAAGGGAAAATAAAGGTGGAAATTGATCATGAATAGACATGGAGGATGTGGGACCCACACAAGCTAGATTTTCTATGCCATATGGCATCCTCCTCTTGTCATTTCGAATCCATAAGAATACCAAGGGTCTTGGGATGAGTTGGAAGGTCAATATACTTGGCATGAACCAATTAAGGTCTAATTTTATTGGAAGAGTAACTCCCATGGAAGAGGAAGAGGCATTTCGGAGCTAGTGAGACACCTGGACTAGATTCCCTAGCTCTATGACAACAATGATGAAGATTCTATGACACCTATGACACAAATCAGATATGAAGGATGAAATCTAACATATATGACATGTCAGAGATAAAAATATCTCCAATAGGGCTCTCAAGAAATTTAGGGAAGTTAAGATGATTCCACATGTGATTTGGTGGAAGTGGGAGACTAGGAATTGTTGTACAAGTGGCATTCTTTGGAATCTCTTCCCAACTAGAGTTGTAATGCATCTCTTGGAAGGAATTTGACCCAATAGGGCTCTCAAGAAATTTAGGGAAGTTAAGATGATTCCACATGTGATTTGGTGGAAGTGGGAGACTAGGAATTGTTGTACAAGTGGCATTCTTTGGAATCTCTTCCCAACTAGAGTTGTAATGCATCTCTTGGAAGGAATTTGACCCATAGATATATTGGGAAATTTATAAATTTCAAGAACAAATAATTAATGCATTTTTGGATCATTTGAGAAATTTGCATTTGTGAATTGAGAAAGCTAGTGGATGACTAGTTTCTTGCCTTAGATAATTTCAAGGGTGAAAGATCCCCATCCAAGTTGGTATTTGGAGAGGCCACTCAGGTATTTCATGGATATTTATTGTAGTTTTAATTTTCAGTTGTAATATACATGGAAGTTCGTGGTTCCTTCTAGTGTAGCACTTTCTCTCAACCATTTCCAGTTTTTATTGCACATTCTTGCTCATGGAGGGACTGCGCTTTGGGTGAGCTATTGTACTCTCTGGGAGAGATTATCCTGATACATTTCTGATTGGAATAATTTCAATATTATATATTATTCATTCTCACAAAGTCTCGGGTCAAAATATCAGATGGTTGAATGTAAAAGTGATTATTAATGAGGAAACAATGACCATTTCCCCACTATATTGATGCATGCCATTGAATGCGGATGATTTCAATATTCTCATGGCACATTTCTGATTGTAATAAGTTTAATATTATATTTATTCATTCTCATAAAGTCTCAGGTCTAATTACCAAAGGGTTGTATGTAAAAGTGAATATTAATGAGCAAACAATGACCATTTCCCCACTATATTGTTGTAGGCCATGGTAATGCTGATTATTTCGAATGGGAGATGTCTCTCTGGTATATTTATGATGAGTGGACTGTAATTTATGAGTATTACAAGTTTCATGTTCATAAATTCAGCATTTGAGGTCATTTTACTCTGTTTAATTGCATTTGGAGAAGATTTGGTGCAATTTCCCCAAGTGTCGAATTAGTGATTTTGTAGCTGTTTGGTAGAGGGTCATAAAAACCTGTATAAACTGAATAATGATGCATATGAGACCTTAAAAATTTCCCTTAAACATCCTCTTTCCCTGTTCATAAGTTATAGTGTTTTTGGGAGCATTTGAGAAGCCATTTCCAACATGTACCTAGGGGGAATTGGAACCCCAATTTGCTAGTAAAAACTCCCACCTTGGCCAGAATATTAAACCAGATTGCAGAAGTTTTTGGAGGGTCATAAATCATCCCTGAACATCATATTAAAGTATTAATATCATTTATATACCTTCTCAGAATATTTTGGAGCATTTGGGCCAATTTGGAGACCTCGGCATCAAAACTAGTCAAAGGTCGAAATACCGAAAAAGTGAAAAATTGGTCATTTTAATAAATTAAGAAAAAGGGACATTACAGTGGTATCAGAGCATGTTCTTGGAACCTATTGAAGTTATGGACGATATATATGAATTTAATAAATGTCTTAAGTCATGTTGTGATGACACAACAAAGCAGGTTATGCAAGTATTCGAATTGATGGCTAGCCAACTTAGGGGTGAGCTGGCAGCAAGGGGTAATAGAAGTTTACATCATGGAGAGACACATAATACCACTAATTTTGAATACTTTAATGACTAGATGAATGGATATAGGAACAATAATGAAAATGTGAATTCATTAAGGGACAATCAGCAATCCACAAGTTTGGAGGAGCATTAAATGAGAAAAAATCAGCCTATTTGTGAAAAGAACAAAGATTTATCCTACACTGTAAATGAGGAAGTTATAAACACTTTTATGGACATCACATGGAATATGTGGAAGAAATGTTTTTCTATAGGAGATTAAAAGACCTTAGATATGTACTATTAAAGGAAGAAATAGAGAATCATGAAGTGGAGCATCAATTATCTCAAGGTGATTGCAGAGAAGAACATAAATAGGAAGGTGAAGACAAGCTCACAATCCTTGTTAATGGGGGTTGTGAAAATCAAAGAGAATCTACTGATGGGTGCTCACAAATCTATGTTGTTGAGTGGTGCTAGGGAAAGTTGTAGGGCTACACACCTACCTTTATTTCATGCAGACCTACTACATTTTTCTTCCTCTTGTTTTCATTGAGATGTTCTTGGCTAGGGAATTATGCCCAAGCATCCATAACCATGAATTCAATCTTGATCCTCCTTGGAATAGTCCAACAACTCAACATAATAGATCTCTTAAGGGATAACTTTCTACTCAAATGGTAGGATTAATAGAGAACTCCTAAATTATTGTGAAAAAATCACTTAGAAGCTTAAAGCACAAAGAATGAGCAAATATTCATCACCCAGGCACCACAATTAACATATCAAAGATTTTGAGTTTTAAGATGATAAGTATGAAGACTATCAAAGAGGTTTACAATAAAATAGGGTTAGGGTATTTGATACATGAATAAATCCATCAACCCCAACGAAGAAAATACACATTGAACCAAAAGGAATTTAGTATTGTAACACACTATTTGTCTCAGTTGAGTTTCACATGAATTCTGCAAGATTATCAAATCACTATATAAAAACCCCAAACCTAGTTGAGATTACATCAAATTGCAAATACAAGATTTTATTATTAATGATAAAAAATTTAGACAAAGATGGATCTAAGAAATCATAAGATTAATAAGATGATACATAATAGAGAGTCACAAAGTGATACAATTGAGAGGTGAATCTTAAAGATTTCCAATATACAACTCATGCTTAGGATCTTATGAGAAGCTCTTCAGTGGTCTTAACTCTTTACTGAAAGGTTTCGATCTAAAAAAAAATGTTGACCTTTGTAAAGTGAAACAGGTCTAAAGGCTTCTTGACCTTTGTAAAGTGAAACAGGTCCACTTTATAGCCCGATGTGCTCAATACCCTATGCTGTGTGCCCAGAGGGTTAGCTCTTCTAGCTTTGTTATTTTTATATATTATTTTATTTTTCTTTTGTTTAATTTATTTTTTCTCTAATTATATGGTAATTATTTGATATAATTTTATTTTTCTCATTATTATTATATGATTTTATTTCTAGGTTTATTTTAATAAGGATTTTTTATTTTTATAGTTTTTAATAATATTATTATATAAAATGATAGCTTTTGTTTTGGCTAAGATTTAAGCAGTTTTGGAAGTTTTATATCATTTTGATGATTTATTTTTGAACATAATGAATCTGAAATGTTTAACAAAGCCAAGTATGTTGATGCAAATTATAATTACATTTAAATATTGTAAATGAAAATTAATTTCTTTTAAAATGCTTTTTATGATAAAAGAACATATATCTACTATTAAATATATAATCAAAGTATATAGAAAACAAAGTCCATTATTACTGAAATCTATGAATTAAAAGTTAAGAAACAAAGTTAAACAAAGCCAACTAAACATTTTACATATCTACTATACAATATTTGTGAGATCATTTGAACCAACAAAAACGAGAGGTTTGAGATCTAACATGATGATTATATAATATCGCTATTAATTTCTCTATCTGGATCTAGGAGAAAAAGACCGCGTGAAAATAACGTCTGTCTTACCTACTGATGCTACCTATGCTGGTGGTGGCTGTGCTGGCTTAGATGCTTCCATAGCTGCCTTTGCTTCTATTGGTGGGTCTTTATATGTAAAGGAAGAAAAAGGCTGAGTCTCAATCTACGACTGAAAAAAAAACAAATATTTATTACAAAATTTGGCCAGAACCAACAAAAATCCAATCCTAAATAATAAACTGTTCTCTTGAAATGTCCTATTGTTTCTTGAAAAAAAACACTTATACAAAAACTAGACAATAACCAACAAAAAATCCAAACCAAAATAAATAAAGTGTTGTCTTGACAGAAATATTAAAACACAAAAACCATTATATGATGCAGTTGAACCAAATTTCATAAAATAAAGCAACACGAACAATATATATAAAGTACCTATCAGTAAATCTCCAATAATTGCCTAAAAAAAATGATTGCTTTAAGCATCAAATTGAGAGGTTAGCTAGCTAAGATCAAATCCTGCATCAGCACTGATTGCATAGAGCAACTTAGTCCGCATAGCTTTTTTACGATTGTACGGAGGCATCTTAAGAAGATTCAGACATGTTGCTGCAATTGGAAAGTGGTCAAGAGCTTCATCATGAGCAGTTCTTCGAATACAGAATGGAGGATCCAAGTATCTGAAACCAAGTAATGGTCCTTGAGAACACCCAGTAACAAATTTCAAAAACTTCTTTTGCTGCTCTGCATTAAATTTCTTGATAACCTCCCAGAACATCTTTATGACAGGATGTTCCCGATCATAACCTCTAGAGTAATCAAAATTTGAGCGCAAGTCATCAACATCTATATGTCCTTGAAATAAATGGATATCAAAACTAACTTGTACCTTGAAGGGGGTGTCTCCTCTGAAGTGAATACTCAATGACCCCTTTAGTTCTATGGCATCTGTTAAAGGATCTGGGAAAATCTTCTATCATCTCGTTCCTCTATCACATAAGGGATTCCTCAAGAAATATCTTGATAGGATATCCTTCTTCATCATCTCTCTTTTCCTTGGCCATGGGAGGAATTTTGGGACACTGAGGGAGGTCTCTCTCAAGCTCAATTAATTCAATACCCAACTCTCGATATCCAAATCTTGTTGGGAACATGCATTTAGAGAAAAAAAAGAACAAATTTCCCTAATATGATTGATATGGATTTATGTGAGAACGAAATGAACGAGCATATTTATAATAGCATACACATATATATTGCAAGGAACAAAATGATACAATAAACTCATATTCTATTAAATGAATGAAACATAACAAAAAAATAAAAGTAGCTATAATGGTGGTAGTTATATATTTGAGAAGAGATGTATCAATTATTCTCATTCATCACAAGATGATTACAAAAGGAGGTTGAAGAGCCTTTTTATAATAAAAATAAGGGAAAAACCCCTAAATATAAAAAACCTAACCCTAGGATATGAACCGTAAAATGGTTTGCAATCCCTGAGTTGGTTAGTTGAGGTGTCAACTTCTTGGGGGCATAACTTTTTCATTTGATCTTTGTTTAAGGTGCTCAGTATCCCATTGGAAATGTATAACTAAGAAGAACACATTTCGCTCGTTTAGTGTTCCTTAACCCACGACTAAACAATGGTGTCACCAAAAAATGTTGTTTGGATCCTCAAAACCACCCCCAAATTTTTGGACATGAAAATCTATAAAAAAAACTACCAAACTAGAAAATTTGTTTTGAGCCAATGGAATAGGTGAGTGGCCACCGATATCCATCTAGATCAAACTCAAACCCATGCCTTATTTTCCCCAAGACAATAGCTATCTCAACTACCTTCCTCTTGGAAGCATTGAAATAATGGGTTGCATGAGTCAAACTGATATGATGGCTCCTCAGTCCTCTCTAATACACTTGGATCTCATCTATTAGTTTCATGGGTTCAATACCTCCCTTCGTAACCTTAGGATGATCATGCCCCATGCTCTTGTTTACTTACACAATCAGTTGTGTATTTATTTATTATTATCATGCACATGTACATCATATTTACATTGCTACAACACTTGACCAACACATAGTTCACTAACCATATACATTTGGGGAATCCATGGTAGCACCTTTGTCTTGAGATCCTCACCATGTTCCTTATAATTATCAATTATGTTACATCATTTGCATAATTTATGTCAATGATCAAAACTATGAACATTATAGGTACTCAAGGATCTCGATAACAAATGTGCAAAATTCCACGAGGTCTAAGAAATCACTTTCTATCAAGTCGTCACTTCCACTCCCAGTCTTATCCACCATCGAAGCCACCTGAGTCACCTTAGTTGCCTTCAAATTTGCACCAACTCTAACCATTGTTTTCATCATCGAGAAAACGCCTCATCATACTGTCCATCCTCAATACTTTGCTCATACTTCCCAAGCAAACCCACCTCTAGGATGTTTCATCTAGACTGTCGTCACTTGGTTTGCATGGAGTCTCATCATGATTGATATCATCCATGACCTCTTATGCCTACATTGGTGCAATATTTGCCTTGTCTCCAACATGCAGTGGATGTTCTTTTGAAGTGCACAACTGCTCGGTCTTCTTCACAACTAAATTTTTTCAAAGCTCCAACATTTCCATCTTGCTTTCCAAACGATCAACACTCTTTGTCAGATAAATGTTCTCTCTACGCAATCCTTCATGTTGTCGTGTGGTCACATGGACTAATTGTGAGCATTTTAGTTGTCTCAACCAATTGCATGGAATACATCCTAGGAATTAGCCCCAACATCCCTCTTGTCATCATTGGAAAACTCCAAGTCTCAATCTCAATCCATAACACCAAGATGCTCTTGAAGGGCACTAATACAGATTTGGCCAACTCCAGGAGGTCTTTCCCCAAGAAAAACGAATGGTCATCCAACGGAGCCACCACCAATTTCAATCTATCATACTAATTTCTAACCTTCATTGATTCTACATGAACTTCCCCAGCCACTAACTTCGTTGTTGAGTTCACCACTTTGAACGTGGACTTGCTACCCTTAGTCTTACTGTGAATTTTCATCATTGTTCTGCTACTAATGAAAATATGGGTGGCATCGATGTCCATAATGATACAACCTTCAACCCACTAATCATCACATTTACAAAGTAAAGACTCGACTTATCTCCATCCTTTGAATTGTCTTGACCTTTGGTCAACTTTCCTAGACTTTTCGTCAAGGATCTAACTACCTCCAACACTTCAAATAAAGGTCGCTACACTTGGGATTCTCCCACAACTACTAGCATCATCTAGGTTGGTCACCGTTGAAATTCTCCCAAGTAGGTTTCCAACTTTACCTCCATTGGACAAGTCATTGCAAAGTGGTTTTCATCACAAAGGAAACAACATGTCTTGCTGAGCATCATAGATAGTCTCAGTTGCATCTTCGTCTTCCTTTGGACATCATTCACCATGTTGAGCAATCCCAATCTAGGCATCTACCGAGTCTCCACTTGGTTTTCTAGCACCAATAACCTTTACACCCAATATATTCTTTGCAAGCTCAATTTTCCAACCTTTTCCTCCTCTGCTACGAACATCTGTGGCATCCCACAGTCTCACTGTTCCAAGCTTTTCGTCATGGTTTTTATCCTGAATTTCTATGGCTCTTCCTCACTTTGCAGGCCATGTCACAACTCCTATCAAGTTAGATCGTGCATCCAAAAAGTGTCTGCAAGCCAATTGAAGCTCAACAACTCCCCAAACTGCATTCGGTGCACTTGCCAAGTTCCAGATGCACTTTTTTGATGTAAGCCAAAAGTGGGTGAATTCATACCATCTTATGGATCTCCATTAAGAGCTTCCACCAATTCGTGTTCACTAAAAGCAACGAGATAGTATGGGTGCACTTTCCTTAGAGCACCATCCACTTATACCAGTACGTATCATTGGCACAATGCAACATGTTATGGGCACGCTATTTCCCAATGCAAATATCCTAGGGAACTACCTCCCAATGCTTTTCTGAAATGAACCATAACACAAGCTCTTAACTTTTGATTAGGGACATAGTTCACCTCATGTTTCTCTTTACCAGGTGCCCTACTTCCTAGGCACCTTTCTTTCAGATCGCAATACTTCATGGGTGCCCTATTCCTTTCTAGGTGGATTGTTTCCCAACGCAACTCCTGTTAACTCTACAAGTGTGCTCCCAAAACACTGCTTCAACTTTCGACAAACCCTTTTTGGCATGTCGTGGTGAAGATCATGTTTGTATGCTTTGATACCACTTGCTAGGGGTCTATCAATGTAACCCAAAATTGAAGTTCTATTCCACCCATTAGGTTGTATGGCACTGCCCAAGGTTCCTTAGCAGTGGTGAGAGCATCTGAGTTTGGAAGCCTAGTAGACTACGCCTCACAAATGCACACAATAATAATTGTTTAAGTTTTACACTAATAGTTAATTCTTTACACTTGCACTCATTAAAATATCCCACATAAATATAAATAATTGCACATAAATAATCCCATTGGCGGTTGACAGAAATATCCACATAGAAATATCCCACATAAATAATCCATTGGCAGTTGATAGAAATAGATCATTCACCAATATTTGCTTGGTTGTTAAGTGTCGTTAACAAATGGAAGATTTCTATGCTACAAATCTCTTTGCTTCTCTTTGAATTATGAGCATGTGCCAAGCTAGGATACAATCCTTAGGGATTGAATGGTGTCGCAAATTCCTAATAATTATCTTTTAATCCCCTATTAAAAGAAATTATGAATCCTTCTATAGCCTATGATTTGAAGACCTTGAAATAATGTCAAAGCCTCAACTTGATTATTGGCAACTTTCCCTAATCCCCACACAAACTTTACTTCATAGTTTCCTTTGAGATCAAATATGATCCCTCATGCTTACCACCCCTTCTAATTATGGTCGTAGATGTGAGGATTAGTGTTTGGTCTTAAGGATGACAAGAGGGTGGAATTTGATCCACTTATGTGTGCACGAGGAGTGCAATGAAAGCCTCATACGTTCAATGACTATCTTTTGTTGTCGACATACTAACCTTAAGGGCCAAAGGTTATCATGGGAATTGAAACATAATCATCGATTAAAAATTCATCTTTTCTCACCAATGGATCCAACCTATAACATGGCTCGGACTTACTATCTCGCTTGAGCATCCCATACCACTCAAGAAGTATAGTCATTGCTCGGCACCACCATTTCTTTACTAGTTGGTCATGACCAATAACTGCTTGTATCATGTAGGTTACACCTCATCAACATGTCTTACCCAAACCCAAACAAGGCACACCTTATACTTGTCGAATATGAGTGTGTTTGTTTCACCATATGTAGTGTTCCAATGATGACCACCCAACTATAGGTAACCTGATGTCACCCATCTATTCTAATACATTATGTATAATGATGTTGTTACCTAGCTAGTCCATTACATCATGTCTCTCCCAAGCATGAGGCATTCACATACCCTTGGTTTGTACCTCTACACACTTGTCCTAGAATTGTTGACACATTATCCATACATTGCCAATCGCATTGTCCTTCGGTGAAGCTTGAACCTTAGGGCTTCGTCGATTGTCTACCCTCTTGCGAGACGATACATCATTGGCCCTCTTAGCCATGAGCTAATAATCATCCTATCCAACTCACAAATGATGCACCCGAGCTAATCACCAAGGATACCAAAATAATAAGAATAAGAAGGAAAGGTCAAGTAGGTTGCATGGCCGACCATAAGGACCAATTTTTTTCTTAGCCATATGTGTATATATATTTATATGAAGGTGTGGCCTTAGATTTTTGTATTTGTGACTTTGATTGGAATCGCAACAACACGGCCATTCGAGAAAATTTGGAACTCCAAATTGAACTGAGTTTTAAACTGTATACGAAGGGAGTTTTAAACTGTATCGAAGGGAGCAGGCAGAGGAAGAAGAAAATGTTTTTCTCTAGCAACCCGTCTCGTCAAAAAAGGTGGATTTGGGTGGGCGGAGCTCCAAAGAGAGCGAGAGGCAGAGATATTTGAAACAAACTAAGCTTGCTCGTGAACAGCGCCAGAGGCTCCGTCAGCAGACTCTGAGTGCTTTAGTAATTCAGAAATGTTTTAGACGAGCAAGGGAAGCTTTAGCTGCCAAGTCAGTGATACGGAAAGAGTTTTGCCTTAGTTTTGGTGAAAGTGGTGGAAAGGCTGAATTGAATGCATTCAAACCCACTTCAAAATATCTCCACCAGTTGTTGTTTTTCTTTAGTGCAAATGACCATGGGGATATTCTTCGTCTTGTGCAAGCCTGTAAATTGCTTCATCAATCTGTCCAAGTTTCTGATAATGTCCTAGACATATTTACAAATGGAGATTATCATTGTTCTTTTGATCAAGCCATCATACAATACAGAGTAAAACGTTTTGCCCTTTGCTGTCTATAGGCTTTGCATCAAAACATGGCGCAACTAAAGTATGAGCTTTTAAGACCATCAGGGAAATCTGCTGATTCACCAGGGTTGTTGTTGTTACAGACAGTAATAAGTTTAATAGATTCTACCCTTCCCTGGGATGGAAACACTATGGACTATATTTTGCAGAGATATACATTTCGACATTTCCACGAGCTGACCCTCACCCTGCAGGGAATTCAAACCATTATCGCTGGAAATGAACTAGAGTGTTTACTTACAAGACTTGCTTCCAATAGTGCTCATAAGTTGGTCTGCAGTGGTCACAATATGCACTTGAGTTTTCCAGCACAAATTTTGTCCATTCCTTTTCTATGGAAGCAATTCCCAAAACTGAAGCAGGTTGTCATGAGTCAAGGTCTCTGGCCTTGTTATATTCAACAGATAGCAACTATTTTGCCAAGTCTCAATCTTCTTCCTGCAGATACAAATCCACAACTTCCTAGTCATGCTTGCTTGCTAGGTAATGTTCTGGAAATTGCTGGGTTTGCTTTATCTAGTCCAAATTGTACTTTGGAGACAGCCGTGTACTTTGCAAATATTGCAAGTTATCTTTTGGAGGAGATACCACATAATTTTAAGCCTTCAACTGCAAAAGAATCTGATAATGATATGGAAGAGGATAAGCATGAGGATTAGATAATACTGAGCAAGGATTTAGAGAAGCAAATTCTTAGTGCAATTGACATACATTTTCTGAAACTACTTGTGAGATTTCTAAATGGAGACATGTCAGGTTTTGGTGAATGTACTAATTCCAATGAGGATCCATATAGTACAGAAGAAGCAGTTGTTACTGCAGTTTGTAGATTTTTGCATGTTTCTATCACAATGTTACCCCTTGAGAATGTCATGACTGGCCTGGCATATACAACTGAACTTGTTCCTACTCTTTGGCAGTACATCAAATGGTGTCACTTGAGCCAAAAGTTGCCATCTACCGAGGCTTTGATAACATTTTATGTGCAACATCGGGATGCTCTTTCTTTTGATTGGTTGTTGTGTCTTTCTGCTTTCTGTCCATTGTATAGGCAAATGTTGATGATAACTAATAATGAGGAATTCTATGAGCAACAGAAGCCACTTTCATTGCAAGATGTTAAGGAGCTAGTTAGCATTTTGAAAGAGACATTGTGGGAGCTGCTATGGGTGATTCCCTCTAAGATTTCTGAAAACGATGAGAACTTTGTCCAGTCTGTTTCAAGAAACAAAAGAATTCAGTTACAAGGAGAGAGATTAAGCATGTTAGTAGCTGAACTCTTGGAAGAGTTGCAGGATTGGAATTGTAGGTGAGAATTTACATCACCAAATGATTTTCATGCTCGTGATGCAATTGAGGGAAGATTTTTCTATATGAAGGCTAAAAATGAAAATCCAATTGCCCTTGAGCTGCTCAAACGAGCACCATTCTTAGTGCCATTTACAAGCAGGGTTCAAATTTGTACTTCACTATTAGACTCGACCACACAGCAATACAGGAACAGACACATAGGTCCTTCTGAACAACACGGAATCACGATAAGGAGAAACCAGATTATTGAGGATGCCTACAGGGAACTAAACAGATTGACAAGAGAGCAACTTAGGGGAATAATTCGTGTAACATTTGTGAATGAATTTGGAGTTGAAGAAGATGGTATTGATGGGGGTGGTATGTTCAAATATTTTCTGGAGAAGATAATAGAAACAGGCTCTGATATACAGTATAGATTTTTCAAGGAAACTCATGATCATCTACTATATCCAAATCCTGCATTTGCAACAATACATCCCCAACATCTCCAATATTTTGAGTTTTTTGGTAAAATTCTTGGAAAGGCTGTGTTTGAAGGGATTTTAGTTGACATACCATTTTCCACATTCTTTTTAACCAAGCTCAAAGAAAAACATAACTGTTTTCATGATTTTCCTTCTTTGGATCCTGAGTTGTACCGGAGTCTTAGGTTCCTGAAGAATTATGATGGTGATGTTTCCCAACTGGGCCTCTATTTTGTATGTGGGAATAATAAGTATGGTGAACAAAAGGAAGAGGAAATGCTGCCAGGTGGAAAGGATATGCAAGTAACTAATGAAAATGTTATGAACTTCATTCATCTTTTCACAAACCACCGCTCGAATAATCAAATAAATAATCAAAGCTCTTCATTTTTGCAAGGATTGCGACAGTTGATACCGTCTGATTGGTTAAACATGTTTAACAAACATGAGCTTCAGCTTCTTATATCAGGCTCAACACAGGAGGGTCAGGGTATAGATGTTGATGACTTGCGCTCAAATGTTGATTACTATGGAGGTTATGTTCGGGAACATCCTGTCATAAAGATGTTCTTGGAGGTTATCAAGAAATTTAATGCAAAGCAGCAAAAGAATTTTTTGAAATTTGTTATTGGGTGTTACTGGGTGAAGTTTTTGAAGTTTTTGAAATTTAATGCAGAGCAGCAAAAGAAGTTTTTGAAATTTTTCAACTTTGGGTTATTAAGATGGGTTGTTTAATGGGTTAGCATTGTTACTAAGAACATGGAATCTATGATGGTGAAACATGTAATACCCCGGTCTTGACCCCATTCTCATTCGTGTTGGGCTCTCTCACTCAGTTAAAGGTGGATGAGCTCTCTCCTTCATGTTTTCTATAGATTTTCCATCTTTCTCCATGCCCAGAAATTCGTTTTGGTCTTGATGAGTGAATGTGTAGCAAGGATTCATGATTTGGGGGTTTTAGGAGGCGATTTTGTCTTCCTCACACAGTTGGAGCTTGTTGTGCATTTACCTCCACATTTTTCTATCGTTTCCTGATTTTTCCATACCCAGAATTTCGTTTTTGGAGTTGTGGAGTGAATGGGCAAAGGAGACCCATGTTTTAGGTGTTCGGGGAGGTTTTTTTTCCCCATGAATCCCAAGGTGTTCTCAAGGACCATTACTTGGTTTCGGATACTTGCATCCTCAATTCTGTATTTGAATATCTGCTCATGATGAAGCTCTTGACCGCTTGCCAACTGCAGCAACATGTGTGAATCTTCTTAAGTTGCCTCCCTACAGTCGTAAAAACATTATGCGGACTAAGTTTCTCTACGCAATCAGTGTTGATGTAGGATTTCATCTTAGCTAGCTAACATTTCAATTTGGTGCCTCAAGCAATCATTTTTTGGTAACTATTGGATATTTACTGATAGGTACTTTATATATATTGTTCATAGTGTACTGTAGGGTATGGCTTTATTCTAGGAAATTTTGTGTTCAAGTGCATCCTATAATGGTTTTTGTGTTCAAGTGCTACCCAGGTAGAACTCAATAGGCCAGCCGTTCGAGCCTGGCGCCTTATCTCTTTTAAACGTTTTAAGGGCCATCTCAACTTCCGAAAGAGTGACAGAGCTAGTGAAGGCCAATTTCTCCTCAGCACTGATATAGGAGGGAAAAATATGAATAACCTTTAGCTGGGCAGTAAGGTTTGTCAGATGATCATCAGCAAAGATATTCTTGAAGTGGTGAATCCCTAGAGATTTGATACTTTGATCATCCAAGACCCAAGTACCCATATCATCTTGCAAATTCCAGATGGCATTATGGTTTTTCCTAGCCGATGCCATCGCATGAAAATACTTAGTATTAGCATCCCCATTCAGAGCCCATGTAACCCTGCTTTGAAGTCTTGCTGAGTACAGCTCAGGATCTATCAACTTTTGAAGATCAACTTTGAGGGAATTCAATCTGAACTGTTGTTCTTCATTTAAAATAGCGGATTGAGAAGAAAGCATAAGAGAACTAATTTCATCTTCCAGGAAAACTGACTTGTCATTCAGCTTTAGAGATTCAATTTTAGTCCACGATTTAACTTTTTCTTTAAGGACGCGAAGTTTATATGAAAGATCATTCGTAGCATCCATCGAGTTATCCGAACGAATAAGTGCCCATTCAGCTCGAATCATCTGGATAAAATCCTCATTGTCTAACCATGGTTGATTAAACTTAAAAGGATAAGCACAAGGGCTCTGATGATCCAACCAATCAAATAAAACAGGGAAGTGATTAGAAATCCCACATCTATGAACCCATACCTGATACCCGGGAAGAGTGCTAATAAGCTGATCCAATAACAAATAACGATCTAGTCTTTTTGAGATACCATTTTCCCCTATCCTACCATTCCTCCAAGTAGGGCCTGCACAGAAGGGGGCCACATCCACTAAATGATGATCAGAGAAAAGCTAGGAGAAAAAAGGCCCCAAGGGATCAAGTTGCACTCTAGAGCCCCAAATATTTGAGGCATTCAGAGTTAAGTTCAGATCACCAGCCAGGATAAGATTTGGCAACAAGAGAAGACCACGAGAAGCCACAGCACTCCAGAAGGAATCACGATTAAGGTAAGGGCCATAGCAATTTAGGATAGATAGGGAGAAAGAAGAGCCATGAATCGAAGCTTTAAGCAAGATACCAACAACAGTATGAAAAGCTTTACATTTGAGGAGTTTCGAGTTCCATCCAGAGAGAATTCCCCCTGAAAGACCTTTAGAGCTAAGGGCACAAAACTCCCATCCCAGACAGAGTTTAGAAAAGGAAAATAATGCAAGTTAAGAACTGGTCATGGTCTGTTGAAGGAGAACGACATCAGGTGAGAGTGAAACAATCAGATGATGGAGGCTTCTTTGTTTGGCTAAGCCCCCCAAACCACGGACATTCAGGGTGAGAATACGCATTAGGAATCAATCTGCTGAGGGGTCAAAGCTCTAAGGACCCTTTGAGGTGAAGAGGAAGGCTTACACGCCGCAACTTTAAGTCTTGTAGATAAGGGGGTATAAGGGGTCGGGATGTGGTCCGCAGCATCAAGAGGAGTTTTATTTTTCTTTTTCCTCCTTATAGTAACGTTCTCGAAATGGATGGATTCAAGAGGAAGGACCGAGGGAGAAAGAGGCGACTTATCAAAAAAAATATTCAGTGATTTTTGTAAAGAGGGGTCAGCAAAGGAAGGAGAGGTGACGGGGCTGAGTGGAGGAGTACCCAAAGTCGAAAGACTAGAGGTGACGAGAGGAGGGAAGTATGCATCAGTGAAAAGGGGAGGGGGGGAGACACTTTCCGGAGGAAGAGTTTGTAAAGGAGAAGAACCCTGCGGAGTGACCATGAGGTGCGCTGCATCAGAATCCCGAGAAGGAAAGCACTGAAGAGCCACAAGAGATGAAGAAGGATGGGAAGTTAAGGGAGAAGGAGGTTCTAAGGACGAAGGGGGAAGCTTAGATGGCGAGACACTGAAACCATGAGAAGGGTTACAGGAATGAGGGGTTGAACGATCCAGAGTTTGAGGAGTGGCTGAGGACTTAGGAGAACCTGGACTAACATCCACAGAATCCAACAAAGCTAAATTGATATCCATAGCATCTTCAAAAAGAGAACATGCGTTATTTAGAAGTCCAATAGAAGGGTCTGGAGGGACTGATGACAAACATACCTGAGTGGTTCTTTGTTTTGGAGAGGTGGGAAATTGATCCGTAGAAGGAGTTCGTTGTCCTGGGGAGGCAGAACCATTATGAAAAGATGGACAGGCACGTCGCAAATTGCCCATTTCCCGGAAGCAACTGCACCTGAAAAAGATGCCCTGATAATCCAGACTTTGAATGAACAGGCATTCCCGACAGAGTATTTCAATTTCTGTTGGCAAACCTTTCGAAATGTCCAGTTCGACTAAGATTTTGGACATCCTCTTATCTAATGAGTTCATAAAATCATCATCAAGTGCCATGAAGCGGCCTATAGTGTTTCCAACTCCCTCCAAAAGAGGACGATTCCAGAGAGGGAAAGGAATCCCAGGTAGTTGGTATGGGCACCTCTTTTATTCTCTCGATGGATTTAAGAGATTACTTGGAAGACTATGGGATTTGCTCCTTAGCCCAAGCTAGGAATCAAACAACCTTTGCTTCGGGCTACTGGTTCACGACTGAGGAGCTTGATCTTTGTGGTGAATGGAAAACTCATTGGGATAATTTTATCAGGGGGCTGGAATATGGTAGAATTCGTCTTTTTGAGCAATGTGATTCTCTTCTCTGGTCACATAATAATTATGTGGGCCCTTTAATTGCTGCAATAGGCTATGATTGTATTTCTTTTGTCAGTTGTTTAGAGAATCAAGAACATGTTCAGGATTTCCTATGGACTCAAAATATTCCTCTGAAAATAGCTTGCTTTACCTGGCTATTGGCCAAAGGCCGGATTCTAACTTGGGATCAGATTCAAACTAGAGGGTTCCAAGGCCCGAGTCGTTGTGTTCTGTGTGAAAGGAATGTAGACGATATACATCATCTCTTTTTGGCCTGCCCCTTCACTGTGTGTATTCTCTCTCAATTTGAGGCTCAGTATGGATTCTCTTTCCCTTTCTTCAATACTATCTTGTCCCTTATGGCTCATTGGTTTAGCTCCTTTGCGCGATCAGCTCCTTTTAGATATCTGCCCCTTTTTATTTTCTGGTGTATCTGGCTTCTTTGGAACAATTGTCTTTTTGAATATAGGAATCCTGTTGTCTATGCGCTTATTTCCAGGGTTGAGTGCTTCTTAAATTCATACCCAGCTCCAATAAAACAAAACAAAATCCAGAAAATTGGTCCAAAACCTCGGAAGGTCTTTCCTTGTGGATTTTTCGATGGGGCTACTATAGAGAATATAGGTGGCTCAAGTTTTGTGATCTATCTAAATGATACTAATTTCTTTAGTTTCTCTATGGGATGTGGATGCAGCACGAATACTAGAGCGGAATTATTGGCTCTATGGGCAGTTCTAAGAGTAAGTTTGATGATGGGTCTTCCCATGCATTTGATTTTTGGTGACTCTTTGGTTATTATTTCATGGCTCAACAGAATTTCTGCACTTGATGTTCCTTCTCTGATGCATTGGTGTGATGATATAAAAAATATGCTTCAAAATGCCCCTCCATTGATTTTCAAACACATATTCCGTGAGCATAACTCACTGGAAGATGGCCTCTGTAAACAAGCTCTAAAATTGTATATGGGATATGGAACCTTCTTTGAAACATTGGATGGAATGGTCATAAATCATGGCCAATTTGTAATTTTTTAGTGTTGCTGAGTCTCATTGCTTTTCAGCTTTTGACTTTCAGCATTTGATTGTCCATCTATGTCTGTCATGTATGAGACCTTTCAGCCAGCTAGTCTTGCTCAGGAATGTCTGTTTGTTGATCATCTTCGATCTTACTCAGCATATTCTGACCTGATTTATCAGGGATGATGAGAAAAGTCTGCTATGATCAGACTTTTTTTCTTCATTCTGGATGGCAGCAGACAAGCTTGTTACATCTTATGTCTATGTGATGTTTTGTTTTGCTATATTTCTCTCAGTCAAAAAGATGGTATATGTAAATGATGTCTTTTGATTCCTATGAATAACAAAGACTGGTATTTTTTCCTCTGAAAAAAATAATGGTTTTTGTGTTTTAATCTTTTTGTTAAGAGAACAGTTTCAGTTTATGTATTTGGGTTTGGATTTTTGTGTATTTGGGTTGGGTTGGCTTAGATTTTAGTGTTTGGATTTCAATAATAATGTGGATTTTAGTAATAATGGACTTCGTTTTTTATATACCTTGGTTATATCTTAAATTGTAGATATAATTTTTTTTAACATAAAAAGCACTAAAATAAATTTATTTTCATTTAATCCACATTATGTTTAATAGTATATATAAGTTTTTTTAACATAAAAAGCACTAAAATAAATTAATTTTCATTTAGTTCACAATATTTAAATGTCTATTATAATTTGCACCAACATACTTTGTTTTTCTAAACATTTTAGATTCCAATTCAAATTCATTAGGTTAAAAAACAAATCATCAAGGTTATAGAAAGCTTCCAAAAAATGCTCAAATCTTAGCCAAAACAAAAGCTACCATTTCATATAATTACAATAGAAGATAGGTTCATTTTGTAGTCATATTTGTGAGGTTGATGAAATGCTTATACTTGTTACTTAATAATTTTTGGCCTAATGAACCTATGTTGGTCGTATTTCAAGTGTTCCCAAATTATATATTATTTACATTGTTAGCATACATAAATCACATTGTAAGTCTTTGAGATCATATTTTTGTTGCAAACCAAATCACCTTGGAAGATAATGTGGATACTTTCGAAAATTTCGATGAACAACCAACATACTTTTATTACCTCTTTTCTTTTTTATTGACAAATTATATTGTGGGTTATGTCTAGATATAATGTCGTTATAGGTTATTTAGTGTTAATTGTTGGTAGAGACCATGCCTCACATCCTTACAAATGGAATATTTGATTAGACAATCCTCCTCTTTATGAACAGAAGGCGTATAAAAACAATGGCCAAGGTGTGGAGGATATGTTTTATCTAGTACGTAATTCCTTCACCCTAACCCTCATATTTCTTATTAGACAAGTCACAAATATGTAATGACCATTCTAGGTAATCCAATGCAAATCTTTTAATCCTTTTGCAATATCATATCTCTTATTAGACAAGTCACAAAGACACAAAAGATGATGGTCATTCTAGGTAAGCCTGTGCAGGCCTTTGAATCCTTTTGCCTAGGTAAGTATCTCTTATTAGGAAAGTCACAAAAACACAATGGCCATTCTAGGTAAGCCTATGCAAGTCTTTTAATCATTTTGCATTCTCATATCTCTTATTAGACAAGTCACAAAGACACAAAGGCCATCCTAGGTAAGCTTATGCAAGTCTTTTAATCCTTTTGCATCGCAACTTGTATTAGAAGAAAAAAGGGAAATAAAGTATAATGAAAGAAAAAAGAAGCACTACAAGGAGGGCTTGAAAGTCACAAAGACCACAAGGCCATTCTAGGTAAGCCTATGTAAGTCTTTTATTCCTTTTGCATTGTAACTTGTATTAGAAGAAAAAAAGGGAAATAAAGTATGACGAAAGAAAAAATAAGAGATAGAAGGAGGGCTTGAAAGTCACAAATACACAAGGCCATTTTAGATCTAGATAATCCTACGCAAGTCTTTTAATCGGAGTGAGCTAAATTCCATACGATTTGCATCTTCTCAGTCATTAAAAAAACAAAAAATTCCATGCTCATCAAAATTCACTAGATGAAAACCCTTTCATTCTAAGGTGAGGCGCAGTTCTAATGGCAATGAGAAAACAAATGAACATTTAAGGTTTGGGACCAAACTTAGGATCGTGTTGCTTATATGCATGTTGAAACCTAATTTGCGCACAAGCAAAATAACTTCTCTTATTCCCCAGTCACGAAAGTAGTGAATCCATTTAAAAGAGCATCTATATAGCTTGTGTCAATCATAGGTTTGGTCGAATGTGAGGTAGAGATGAATATGTCATAAATATTCAATATTGTATTGTAGAGTTGTAAACATCATCTCCCTCTCTTAGTTAATCCTCTATTTGCTCAAATAGACTAGAAGATCAAGTGAGAGAGTAAAATTTCCTTCCAAGAAAAGTATCAGGTCTATCCCAACAATGATGTTACCTCATGAACCCACCGAGTTCCAAGCAAAACCTTGGCTAATCCAAGGGAAGCCCTTCAGAAACCCTCTCCAAAAATTTGAATCATTCCTAACCTGTTTATTTGGTTTTCATATCCATTCCAAAATGCTATCTTTGAGATATTTACCTTTCAAAACCTCACACCACAAACCTTTTTCCAAATAGACCATGCCACAATAATTTTAGGAGCGAAATTTATCCCATGGGATATTTTTCCATGTTTTTCTCCAAAAAACAATTCGCCATTTTGCATTTTTTGAAGCCCCGTTTCGCCCAATTTTGATGGGCTAAAAGTTTTTCACCCTAAAAATCGCCAAATTATTATATAAACGATATAAAATCCTTATAAATAAAAATATTTTTTGAAAAATATCGCCAAACATTTTATAGTTGGTGTTTTAAGAATTGGTAAGATTCACCTACATTTATACACTTTTAAATAAGTATGGTTCCTTAAAATCATCCCTGATTTTCATGTTTAAGGTTGTACTGAACCAATGAAGGTTATTTATATTCCAACCGCCCCACTTTTTCTGCTTGGACAATATTTCCCAATTAGCGAGATGATAATTCCCACCATCATTTTTCCTAGACCAAAAAAAAGTAAACATATTTCTCCTCATAATAATGAGAATATCTTTCGTAATTTGAGCCATAGAAAACCAAAAGACTAGTATCACTATGAAAACAACTTTAATTAGAGTTAGTCTAGCTCCTAAAGAAATCATCCTATACTACCAATCACCAATCCTATTCTCATAATTCTTCAACAACCAAAGCCAAACATCAAACATGTAATTGTTTGGCTTTAGAAAAATATCCTAGATATTTAAAGCACTCAATCATCTCTAAATTTTGTGAATTAAGGATAGCTGAAATACGTCTCAATACCTCTTCACTGACTCTATGACATATAAAAATTGATTTGGTGATACTCACTTCCATACCAAAAACTGCACATAAGATTTTAATAATTTCAGCGAAATGTTGCCATTCTTCTTTGAATCCTTTCCTAATTAAGATAACATCATCAACAAAAATAAGGTGTGAAATAAAAACAGTTAACGATATCTTTATCCCCTTTATTTTTTCTTTTAATTTAAATATATTTATCATCCTACTTAACCCTTCAATAACAAGTAAAAGTAAAAGGGGGGACAATGGACAACCCTGACGAAGTCCTTTAGAAATTTTGAAAAAAACAATAAGAGATACATGACATAATCCAATTTGTTACTGATATTGGCAACCCAATTTGAAGTAGTATTAGCCTTAAAAATCTCAATTGACCCTATAATTAGCCTTTACAAGGTCCATCTTCAGAAGCATAGCATCCATGTTCTTGACTTCAATAGAGTGTATCATTTCCGGTGTGATACCCACAACATCCAACCTATTTTTTCTGCCAGGGCCTTTGCAAAGAAAAAAGTGTTTTTAATGCCCCATCCTCCCATTGATTTTGGCCTAGCAATTTGGTCACATTTTACCCAAGGGAGAACCTTTTGATCTTTTTTACCTGACCATAGAAAAGTGGTGCAAATTCTTTTTGTTTTGTTCATGATTGACTTGGGAATCCATGCCAATGCCATCCAATAAACTGGGATTGCTTCTAGTACTGCCAGATCTTGAGAGCCATCTATTGCACCAATTGTTAATTCTGGATTCCAATTTTGCTAGCAGCCAATTCCAATCCTCTTTTTTAAAGCAATTTGGTTTGAGTCTGAATCCCAGATATTTAATTCCATCGTCCAAGGAGAACTGCTGATATGGGAATAGCTCATGAAAAGATCTCTAGACTTCCTCTTCCATATTGATTGTTGTAATTGAGGACTTCTGTAGATTTATTTGCATACCTGTAGCTTTACAAAACATGATTAGAATTTCTGAGAGTCTTTCTGCTTCTCTAATTGATTCATTATAGAAAACGAGGATGCCATCCACGAACAGTAAGTGTGTGATGTTCATATTTGTGGCAATCTTGATTCCGTCAAACAATCCTCTCCTTTTGGCATCTAGAATGGATCTACTTAGACCTTCCGCAACTAGTAAGAAAAGCAGAGGGGAAAGAGGAAATCCCTATCTTAATCCTCATTCGGAGTGGAAAAAATGGGATGCTTCTCCATTAATGAGGACTGTGAAGGAGGCAATTAAGATACATGAAAAGATCCATTTTATAAAAGATTAATTGAATCCCAGATGTGTGAGGAGCGGCCTGAGGTGTATCCAGCTTACTCTGTCAAAAGCCTTAGAGAGGTCAATTTTTAGGATAGCCCCTTTTGCTTTTTTTGTTTTTGTGCTATGAAGACCCTCCTGAGCAACCCCAATCACTTCATGAATTTGTCTATCTTCCAAAAACCCAAATTGTTCCTTGGATATGAGTTTTGAGAGAAACTTCCTGAATCTTTGTGCAATTATCTTGGTGACCACCTTATAAGTTATGTTGCACAGTGAGATAGGCCTGTAGTCTTCCAGACTTTCTGGGTTATCCTTTTTTGGGATTAGAGTTAGAAAAGTTGAGTTCAAGGGAGATGGAGGACACCATTTATTCTTGTTTCCTCTACCAACTGCAAAAGATCTGGACCAATGATGTCATACCCAGCTAGAAAGAATTCTATTTTCCACCCATTAGGGCCTGGGCATTTGTCCTTTTGAAAGCTAAGTAAAGTTTCTTTTATCTCCTCCTCTGATACCTCTTTAATTAGCTCCATATTATCTTCCTCACTAATGCTTTCCGGGAAACATTGTGATATTCAGATTACTTCAGCTAAGGTTACTTGATGGTTTTCTTTGAAGATATTTTTGAAATAATTCTTCCTTGTCTCTGCTAGGTCCTTAAAGGTGCTTTCTATCTCATTGTTTTCCATTTTTAGCTCCCAGATGGTGTTTTGTTGTTTCCTACCTTTTACAACCGCCTGGAAGAATTTTGTATTATCATCTTTGCATTCCATCCAAATTGCTCTACTTTTTAGTCTCAAAACTTCCTATCTTTAATTTAGGATTTTGGCTCTAGAGGATTCCAAAGAGTAGAGTTTCTCTCTGTCATCTTGTGTGCCAGAAACCCCCTTCATCTTTTTTTTGGAGCTCTTTCAAATCCTCCTCAATTTGGTTGATTATCTGTTCATCCTGATTCTTCTTTTTTGCAGCCCAATCCTTGAGAAGCATTTTTATTCTAAGTAGGTTTTGAGAGAAATGTATAGCAGCCCTTGTGCCATTTCCTGCTTGGTAAGGTATTCAATTTGATTGAATGATTTGAATTACCTATTCATTTTTTAGCCATGTAGAGCAGAGCTTGAAAGGACTGGCCGACTTTTTTGGTTGCTTCCAGATTTTTCAGGAAGATAGGTAGGTGATCCGAGTCTACTCCTAAATCCACCCATTGTTTGAACATAAAATATTCCTCCAAGAGGTCTTCTGATGACAGGAATCTGTCCAGTCTCTTCGCTATTCTTTCTTCTCCCACCTGTCTATTTGTCCAAGTTGGTTTTAGATTCTGAGGATCGAGGTCTACCAATTTTGATTCCATAAAGATGTTGCTGAAGTAAGGGGCTAGAGGGTCTATTCTTTCCTTTGGTCCCCATATTTCATGGGCTCCCAGGGTGAAATTGAGATCCCCTCCAATGATCACTTTTCTTTCTTTTATAAGCCCAGATTTTCTAAAGGAGTCCTAGAATTCTGTTCTGTTAGTGTAAGGCCCATAAATGTTAACAATTGTTAGGTTTAAGTTTGTCTCCACCCAGCATATCTGAGCTCCTAGCCCGAGAGAGGATCCCCAAGTGTTTGTATAACGTATACACGATTTCTTCCATCCTATTGCTAACCCTCCTGAGTGTCCTCTTGCACTCTGTGCTGTGAAAGAATAGAGAGGTAATAATGAGGATAACAGGTTCTCTACTTCCATTTCTGGCCCCATAGTTTCTTCTAGTAGGATTATTTCTGGTGATTCGACCGAGATCATCCTCTTGAGAGAAATTTTTTTTTGGGTACTTGCCAGACCCCTACAGTTAAGAGAGAGAAATTTCATTTTCGAACCCCGTCTGGGGTTTGCACTGCTCTAAGCACCCCAAAAATGGTTTGTTGTCTTCCACGTGCCTGATCCATGAGGTCCTTACTCTGCGTTGCAGAGAGATGCGAAGGTCTTCCTTTTCCTCTACCTTTGGAAGGGATATTAGTGTTTACTCCAAGACCTTTGGGAGGGACTCTTTCGTTCATCGAAACTGGAACATCTCTTGATTGAAGGTGGAAGTGAATGGAAGTGGATGGGTTTGAGGGTTCAGGTTTTATGGAGGGAGAGGAGGCTTCCAGGTCGTGGTCAAAAAGGATGATCGAGGGGAAGACGGGGAACATCTTGGGGTGAGGGTGGATCTGGTTGTGAGGGGAGAAATCAATTTTGTATCTTCATTTAAAGATAAAACATGCAAATGTTTGCTTAGTGTAGAGGGATTCATACCCGATGAGGTCGGAGAATTTAGATGTTGCTCCAGTTGACGTACTAGAAGAGATCCACCGACTTCTTCTATGGCCATTCCCTCCTATTGTTCCAGCGGCTGTCCTGAAACTTCTGAGGTGCGTTGTTCTTCTACCATGCCTTGATTCGTTGTGGTGCCTTTTGGCCCTGATTCCTCTGTTCGTCTGGCCCATTTATTCCTTCGCGATGTCGAAGGCATGTAGTTTGGATAGTTCTTAGCTAGGTTCCGTGTTTCATGACATTTGTGACACTGAAAAGGAAGCCCTTCGTAATCCAGTAGCTGCTTCCTTGTCTTGGTTTGCTAAATTAAGTTTATGTGATCCCAGAGAATAGTTCTAATGTTCAAAGAGACCAATATTTGTGCTACCTTCCTTATTCTTGTTTGCTGGTAGGAGAGATCCACCTTGATGAACGTTTTTTCTCACCCGTCCGATATCACTGAGCTATCTCCCAAAATTCCCAAGGTAAACCTGGAAGCCGAACCCAGATTGGAATTGCGTTGACCCTTTTTGTGTTTGCGTTGAACAATGGCGACCACCTCTTTAACTGGAATGGGATTTTCCCGTAGGTCCAAACTTTCTTAAGGATGAAATCTGTGTCCTCTCTATGGATAAAATGGAAACCAAACCAGCCTTTTGCTAAGGGAGTGATTTCGGGGTCTTCCCCTTGAAATACCATCCAATTTTTTCTAACCCAATATTCCATTTTTCCTTGTGAAGGGTTCTTCCCTCTAATTTTCCCAACCATGGCTATCCCTTCCATTTCTTGGGCTTCTTCCATTGATACGCTGACTCCGCAGATTAGGTTCATGATTCCTCTAGAGGGGTTTAGGAAGTGGTTTTTCCACTTTTTGGAGCTTGGTAGTGTTCCTTCCGAGCTTCTGTCTGATATTGCGCCTTCCCCTTCCTAGTTAGGGTTTTGCGATGGTCTTCTCAAGAATCCTTCCTGCGGCCCTGCATTCTACGCTTCTTCTACTGTGGGTGCGTGCTACTCACAAAAATAATCTATCCCTTTGTGAAATCCACTATCCTGTTGCAGTGGACTTTGTTGTGGCGTTGGTTGGAAGAATTCACTATGGGTGATTACTGCATCAGATCCATGTAGGGTTGTGCTCAAAGAGAATAAAGTGTATGGTGCTCCTCCTAGAGAAGGATTTATTGGTCGAGCTGCGAAGTGCCCGAGCAACCCTTCCTCAGCGAAAGGCGGTGTGACCGAAACCCTAGCTTCATTTCTAGCTAGCATTTTCTTTAGCCTGTCCTGAACCGATGCTGGAGATGAAATTCTGGTGATTTATAGGGTCAAGAAAACTCTTATCCCTTGCCATGAGTCCTCTATGTAGTCCACCATTTCCACTTCTACAGGCAGACCTTCGCCAGGATCCATGCTGACCGTGACCGCTCCTCCACGGGTTTGAATAAAAACCCAAAATTTTTCCTTTTGCCCCTTTGTTGTTGTTTCCTGTCTTTCTTCTTCCTGTCCTTCATGGAGCCCTCACAGGCTCCCACCTACACCGCCTTCATTGACCGCGAGCCACAAGTTCGTGACCGCCATAGACCTCTCCTCGATTTCCATATATATATATATTGGGAAGGCACTTTGGATACCATCGATGAAAGGATGCGCCATTTTAGAATAGTTTACTAATAACTATTTATTAATTATGAATTATGACTATCAATATGTATCAATACTAATAATTAATATTGATATATATATATATATATA
>LPNX011109716.1:452568-464693 GCA_001517045.1 Pseudotsuga menziesii
CCTGGTGTGTCCCATTTCATTAACCTTCGAGTCCCTATTTGCCGGGTGCATCCCATTAACCAATCATTCTCCAATAAACAATATCTGATATAAAATAAACAGTATGACAGCCCACAGTACAACAGTAAGTAGTGACAAAAGGAACTACCATTCAATGTGTCTCAGTAGTATACAGTACCCAAATGAAACATAGTTATTTAAGGCAATTATTATCTAATTATAAAGCTGTCCATCCAAAAGAATTAGAACAATTTATGTATGCAAAATGGAGTCTATTTGCACGTTGTTTAATGCACTTACAGCCCTGGGAGTGAGCCTGTTTTGGGTTTAAACAGGCTGCTAAAGGGGCCATCGGAAGCAGCCCTAAAGGCAATCCACAGTCCACAAGGGACTGTAAAAAGGCAAGACCGAGCCCTACAGAGGCTGGTTGAGGAGGTAAAGGGGATGTCTAAGGTAGGATGAGGGCAATATGGCAATGGTTAATCACATTCATCCTTATGATTTAAATTTGAACTCCAATATATAAACAGTGAACATTAGCATTTATTTCCCAAGATACATGATGGGAGAATGCAAAACAGAGGAGTTTAATTAATGAATCTTAAAGGATTTGGAGTCCAACAAGTTGTGAGGCAATGATTTGGATTCCAAAAATATCAAGGATTGAGATCTTTTTGGCATCAATTTTAAACTTTAAATTGTAACCATATGCATGCCTAAGCTAATGAAGCTACCGAGTTTATTCATCTAAAGAATAGTATTTGTGTCAGTGCAGATGTTAAAAATTTGTTGGTTCTTCCAAAATTTGTTTTGTTAAGAGCTCATGTTACAATGATGCTTATGGATTTATAGCCTCCTTTGTGCATTCTCTTCTCCTTGGCCAAAAATACCCTTTTTGAGTGAAAATGCAAAAGGGTTCTAACAACTTTGCAGAATTTCAAGCTTTAAAGCTCTTATTAAAATGTGCAAAGGATTGGAATATTTCAAGTTTGCAAGATTTCGGTGATTCATCATTGGTTAAATACTGGATAAGGGGCAGGTCATCTGCACAATGTAAATCTCAGGCCAATGGGTGATTTACTGTTGGAGGTAGCAGGCTCTTTTGAGCATCTCTTTTACTCAGGTCTTTAGAGAATTGTACCAGGATGCTGAAGCCTGATACGGACCCGAGGGCAGGACGCATTGGCTGTAGGCCATATAATATGAAGAAGTTATTGCGGGTGTCTCTGTCATTTCCTTGTCAGCTCTATGAGTTGGTTTGGATCAGATCTTTCTTAGTTTTCCTATTGTGATTTTATACATGTATAACCTCTGTATGCTTGCTTGGCAAGAATATGGTGTTTGAGAATGGGTATGATCTCTTTCTCTGAGATGGCGATGTGTACAATTTGGCTTTTAGACCACTATTTAGATGGGCTGAATGCTCCTGTTATGGTAGGCAGAACAAAATATGCAAATTTTGTATCCTTTTTGGCAGCCGAAGCATGTAATTTTCATTAAAAGTTGAACAAGAATTACATATTTCTTGGAAAAAAATATCCAGCTGTATAAAAGGAATGAGGAAGGATCCATTAACCTAAGTTTCTATTCTTCAATCATTGCAACTCCCAAGAAAACTGAATTAAGAACATTAGCAATGAAAAAAACCACCCCCAAATGACTCCACTATGTCAGCATTTGTCATTAAGTTGTCCAAAATATAAATATTATTAAATTACCGTGAAAAGATGATTCAGACCATAGATGATGGTGTTGATGTTCAGAACAGGTTTCCAGTCCTCCCGCAGAATATTGAGGCAAACATTGCCTTCCAAATCAATATTTGGATGATAAACCTGCATCCAAGTTATACTCCACTTGTCACACAATTGAAAGAAAAATGAATACCACAAATTGACTCCAAAGATCATGAAATCCTTCACACAATTTTCAAATATTGGTCTGAGATGAATTACCAAGCCATTCCATAAATTTCAAGAGCATACCTTTGTCTTATATTTCACCTTCAATAGTTTGCTTGAGGTCATAATGACCATAAAGTTTGACAGGCTATTTGAGGGTATACATGATAAATGTAAAATCCTGTTCAATAATTTAATTCCCTCTATAGAAGAGAGATGTATGTATAGTGATCTATTTTTGCTGAAGAACATGGAAAGCCTGGTAAAAGAAATGAACTCAAGCAAGGAGGTTAACTTATCTATTAAAGAGAATCTACTTACAAGTGCAACTGATATGGTGGAATGCCTGAGAACGGATCCTAGTAAAGTCATTTTGCTTTAGTTTTATTTGGGGAACACTGAGGACTCATTGATGTTGAACCAATCCAACAAGTTCCGGGAATTTCTTGGAGGCAATGGTAACTTTTTTCCTTTAATTGATGCTTTGGATGGATGCCATAATGAGTCAGTGCATACGAAGGTGCTACAGCTGTTTGTTAATCTTTTAACAGGTGATCCGAGTTATATTCAGACCATAGATGATGGTGTTGATGTTAATCTTTTAACAAGTGATCCGAGTTAATCTTTTAAGATGATTCAGACCATAGATGATGGTGTTGATGTTCAGAACAGGTTTCCAGTCCTCCCGCAGAATATTGAGGCAAACATTGCCTTCCAAATCAATACTTGGATGATAAACCTGCATCCAAGTTATACTCCACTTGTCACACAATTGAAAGAAAAATGAATACCACAAATTGACTCCAAAGATCATGAAATCCTTCACACAATTTTCAAATATTGGTCTGAGATGAATTACCAAGCCATTCCATAAATTTCAAGAGCATACCTTTGTCTTACATTTCACCTTCAATAGTTTTCTTGAGGTCATAATGACCATAAAGTTTGACAGGCTATTTGAGGGTATACATGATAAATGTAGAATCCTGTTCAATAATTTAATTCCCTATATAGAAGAGAGATGTATGTATAGTGATATATTTTTGCTGAAGAACATGGAAATCCTGGTAAAAGAAATGAACTCAAGCAAGGAGGTTAACTTATCTATTAAAGAGCATCTACTTACAAGTGCAACTGATATGGTGGAATGCCTGAGAACGGATCCTAGTAAAGTCATTTTGCTTAAGTTTTATTTGGGGAACACTAAGGACTCATTGATGTTGAACCAATCCAACAAGTTCCGGGAATTTCTTGGAGGCAATGGTAACTTTTTGCCTTTAATTGATGCTTTGGATGGATGCCATAATGAGTCAGTGCATATGAAGGTGCTACAGCTATTTGTTAATCTTTTAACAAGTGATCCGATTTATATTAACTTGAAACACACCTTGCAAGAAAAGTTCTTATTGATGGATTCATCTTCTTTGGCTTCATGGCTAGAAAAAATGCTGCTAGGATATACTGCTCAATCAGCTGTAGGTATTTTCAAACATTCAACTTTCAACAAATTATATTTACAATTTGTTTTCTTAAATAAAATTTAAATTTTACCTAGAATATTAGCCTTTTATTATGGCCATACTGTAATTCATATATTAGACCTACTTAATATGATGCTTTAATTTCATATATATAATTTAAATCTGTTTGGTTGTAGTTTTGTGTCATTTCATTTCATATGGTTTCTGCGCCATAATGTTCATTTTGGCCATACAGGGGAGCTATCACAGCTGGCAAATATCGTTCTAGATATACTCTCTCAGCTTCAAACATTATACAAAGAGCATAGTGTGAAGGAAAGGGGTTGGTTATCAAGAGAATATCATTTTTATTTGAATCTGCACTTTGTATCCCTGCTCAATGTGTGTGTGAAGTTCCTTTATTTTTGGGCTCAGCCACGACTATCCTGCATCAAGCAGTGACCCCATATCAGGGTTAGCAGATAAAAGGAATTAATCATAGCCTCATAAAAAGGCGTGGAAGGCTAAGGTATAGTTCCTGGATAACTGGTAACAAGCAAACAGACCAGAGTTTGAGCCTTTGAGACCCGTTGAGAGTGACATCTAGTAATTAAAGTATCTATAAATTGTGGCTTCCCTTTAGGGCCTGCTGTAGAGTAAGGGTTTGAATCAACACCCAACATCACATAGATTTTCAAGTGCTACGAGAAAAATAATGTTTCAGTCAGGAAGGAATGAGGCATCATACTAGGAGATGGCTGCCCCCACACAGACCTGGCTTTATAGGCCATCAGTATTAGCAAGGCACCAAGTTGGCACAAGGAACTTGCAACCCTGTTCTAAATTCTAAGCATGTACCTAACAGCCTCAAGATAAAAATCAGGTGACTGGCACCTGAGAGACGCAAAACTCCATTCAGCTGGTTATTACCACCTCCCAAACAATCTCATTTGCAAGGGTGAACTTGACTGCACAACCCATACTCCAGAGAACATAATAAGTTTCCTCGCAATTTTTAGGAATAAACTCATGAATATTCTTAAGGTAAAACAATACATCAAACTTGATAATGAAATGTGGCTCAGGGTGAGGTTTGTACCCTCTAAATAAACTTATAGGGTTCAGAACTTATACCAAGGGGATTTTCTGGAGATAGCTGCTTTCTTTCTCTCAAAATCCTTTTCAGTAGCAAACTGGGGTTTATAAATAACATTTACAAAGCTACCAAAGGTCACTTTAACTTGCATCCAGTCCCAAGCATCTCTGACAAGGAACGTAAGGTACATATGGCTTGAGGCAAGCTTGTATGATAAACAGATATGCCTCGATCCCACAACTTGATGAGTACAACGTTCAAATTATGTTTGGTTTCATTATTCTTCTTTTATCAATGTCCTATTTATGTTTTTACTACTCTTTGTTCCTGCTTGTTTAATTTGTCTTTACTAATTCTTTACATAATATGCGGGGGATTATGTAATATGCAGGGGATATCTTCCTTATTATCTATCAATACTGTCATTTAAGAAACCAATCTTTATCAGCTAAGTGGCTTCTCAAGCAATTTATGCCAGATTTCTTTATCTTCGTTCATTCTTACAATAGATTACAATGTAAGCATTTATCAGCACTACAGAATTACACTAGAAAAAAAGAATATTGAATTCAAATAATACAAGTGTTAAAACTCTTAATTAAGGCTACCAATTTCCATAAAAATCAAAAAAGGTACACCAAGACACTTACTTTTGATGAGTATTTTCCAATCTTATTATCAGACCAGCAGTAGCACTCACAATGCCTGCCCCACAAAACACAAGGGAGCTTTGCTTCCTTCCCTACTCAAGAGTTTCTTAGAGGTCCTCTTCTTTCCCTTAGTGCTCTTCAGTGTGTGCACAGAAAAGTGAATCTGGTGTCTATGAGCATATTTTGACTCTAAAAAGGTTTCACTAGGTTATTGGAGAATTTAATGACCAGCTTTATTTCTACCAGGCAATAAATTCAGGTTGTCTTCCTATTCAATCTGGCCTCTACTGCTTCACAACAGTACTCTTATTATTCTCCATTATTTTATAGCTTCCCATGGCTATATATTTCATGGCTCAAAAACTCTGTTATCAAAGCATGCTCTCTATTCCGGAACTGCTCTGTTTTCCCCTTCGAATTATTTTCTTTATATTACTTTTTTGCTTTTATTACCTGAACTCTCATAGCCTAAGAATATCCTCTAAGAAGTGATGTGAGAATGGCCCTTGCTGAGTAGACCAGGCTGGATAATCTTGGAGGTAAGCAAGGTGCTACCTGCTACAACACTTTTAATATCTGAGGGATTAGAGAAATCTAGTGACAAATATCCCACTACTCAACCTGGATAGGGAAATGATCTCAGACCAGAGTTGAGACCTGGAATAGATGTCTCAGTGGTCTTACAACATATGTGGGCATGCTATTCCTATATCATGAATTTATTGGAATTGCATCAAGTAACCAGGCTAAGGCAGAAACCTTGGCCAAAGGGATTAAACCTTGTCTTACACAGGGATTTCAATAATTTGCAGTGGAAGATTACCCCAAACTTCTAAACAAGATCATCAATAATAAGGCCATGTGTAAAGCCCGGTTTATAAGAGGCAAACTTGGATGGATTAAATAGGCAATTACAGAGCTGAGTATACATTTCAATTGCACAAGAAGATCAGCAAACAAAGTGGCTAATTGGATGGCCAAAAAAGCCATTGATGGGAAAAAAGGGTTAAGGACAAGTAAAATCAAACGATCTATTAAGGAGACAAGGGGACGGGAGGATAAGTTGGGGCAACTTATCTTCCCCCTTAGGTTTCAATTCCTATGCCTCAATCAACCAAAGAATTGTAGTGTGAACATCTGGCAGGTCCAAGGTGATGTGGCCATCCCTAGGGTCTCATGAAAGGCAGAGGCCAAGTTGCACCTGCACAGGTATCATGGAAAATTCTGGCAATGAGCATTGAAGGAAGCCCCAGGGAAGAAAGTTAACATCAAGTTCATTACAGAGGACTAGGACCATCAGGACCCATATAAATGGCTGTCACCACACATTCTCTGTTTATAAACATTATGAAACCTGTCAACAGTATGTTCTGTTGTCTTCTTTTGGATTGAAAGGTAAAAATGATCTGGACTGTATAAAAGCAAACCCAAATTATATTTGTAGTTGGGACAGGAGTGGGATATGCTGGTTTGATAATCTTAGTGGTTTGCAATGTAATCTGAACATCCTGAATTTTGTGAACTACAAAGCTTTCAATTTCTTGTTGACTTGTGGTTAATAATCTATTTTCCTCTAGCAAAAAAAATATACACTCTAAAACAATAAGGAATCACATCAAGGTTCAAAGAAGACAATTAATCATGTTAGTATGTCAATATTTATAAAATTTTATTGCAATGAATTAAGGAAAACACAAAAGTAACAAACAACAAAAAATGTCACTAATTACCTCTGTAAACAAGATTGTTTATTTGTGACTTTAAACCCTGACTACTGAATTGTCACACCAGAAGATGCAGACTAAATGTCCACAAAATATTATGAATATAATCCAAAGATTCCAAACAGTTCACCTTTTAACTTTATGTATGTTAAAGAAAAAAAGGCCAATGCTCATTACCCAAAGAATCAGATAGTATTTGAGTGAGCCTTGAGTTTGTGTAAGGTATATATTCTTTTTTTGCTGCCAAAGCTGATAAAACATCACCCACTCTGCAAATGCCAATTTAAAATATCAATGTCATTGAACATAATTCTAAAATATAATACCTGCAATACAACTTAAACAATCTCAAATAACCAAGGAAAAAATAATAACCTAAAACTGAAGTGACTTGTTTCATCTCTCTATCTATAACCTACAACGATAATGTTCAGGCATTCATTGAAATTTGAAATAGTATAGAAACATTGTTATTAATGTGATATACAAAACATATAGACTATATAGTATAACCTTTGCTAAAATATCCTCTTTTACACATTATCGGCTGTAACACATGTGCACCTCTACTTTGACAAAACAAAAGCATCACAACAACATACTATTAGTCAAAACATTCAGGTTGCTTAGGTATGTTAGTATACGAATCATGGTGTGCAGAGAAATACAATCCCATTGTTGGCTTCTAGAAACCCCACAAAATTATGTAGATAGCTACCAACCAAAATACTTGAGACCAAAACCACTGCTATCCCATGTCGGATGCCTCACTTGTAACCATCTCAAGCAGGTCTGATGATCCTGAGTCAAAACAACATTTTGAACCCAATTCTAATGATTTGTGCTTTATGGCTTCCTCGCCTGGCATCCTCAAGGATGTAACCAACCACCCATTAACCAATTGATAGGAATGATACTTATAACGTGGCATACACCATTATAACACAGAATATTGACGCATGATTAACACATTGTAATCTCAGAAAGCAACCATAGAAGTAATAGTAAATACACTAGTATATTTAATTAACAAACAATCTGAAAAGTACAATACTACATAATTCAAGTAATCAACAGGGAATACCTGCAATAAGAGGGCTTTGAATTAACCTACAGCAAGTCATTTCAAGTTTCAACCATAATAAGACACGTTTAATTCGAAGTCAGTCTTACAGACTGTATGTTTCATTAAAGGTTATATTATTTCATCCTATAGCAGTACCATCCTCACCCAATAAAAGATAGGAAGCAAGTCCTAGGTGTCAAATATGTAGTGATATCTTAATCCCATTGACAGCCTAGGTGCTAAGTACTGAAAGCAAATAAGTTTATAAATCACTATCTGGTTAGAAGGGGGGAATCGTCATATAGCAGAGACTTGTGCAGAAACCCGAGGGCAATGACAGATGCCATGAATTCTCATCTGCTCAAAATGAGAATAACTGTATATAAAAAGAGCAATTCACATACATTATTCATCATTGATCTATGATCATCAATCATCTTACCTGAACTCTGCATTTGTATCCATAACTTTACCATTCCTTTTGGTGCCCTTGAATGAATGAAAAATTCTATGTTCAAGGGAATAATAAAGGCCATACTCTCACCAAAAAAATCAATTTTATATTTCAGTAGCAATTTCCTGTTCTCTCATAAAGTTCCCTCCCTGTGAAGGATATTTTTGAGAATACACCGTAGTCATACTACACCCAATCATGGAACAAAGGAAGGGAAAACTAGTTGCAAGATTGTTTCCCTTCAATAATATTTATCAGACAAAAGCATATGAAAGTACTTTGAGCTGACATTGTTTTCAACTTATTTAGCTTCTATATGCAAATGAAACATTTATTTTCATGTTTGTCTGATGCCATAATATAAAGATATTAGAATGTTGCTGATTCTACTTTGTTTTGGTCAACAATCTAGAACCAAATCAATCTTATAACACCAAGGCTTCACAAAATAAAGTGGTGATATTGATGCCCATGGATGACCAAAACTTTGTCAATCAAACTCGTAAATTCAAAAATGGTTACTTGTAGTCAAAAGCATTGCAACCCAAAATAATAATATCAACAAAAAAAAAATCATTTAGTGTGTGTCTTGACAAGAGAAAATTCGAGATCTGATTAAGTGAATTGACAAGACAAAACGGTTTCTTGCTGCTCCTAAGTCTGGGCCGTGACCTTATTGTTGTTCCTTAGACTGGGCAAGACCTCTTTGTGGGCTGCTAAAGACTGGACGTGACCTCTGTATGGACTACCAAGCTAAGCCATGATCTCTTGTTGGACAGTTAAGTTGGGCGTGACCTCCTTATGGGCTTCCAAGCTAAGCCATGACCTTATTGGACTGTTGTAGGGTGACTTCTGGGAAAAAAAATCAGCAATCTGGGCAAGTTATATTGTTACAACAGCCTTAAATTTGGTGTTCTGGGCTGTTCTAGGCATCAAGACAGCTGTATAAGCCCTTTTATCAACCTAAACTTTAATTCTGGGCGCAGTTTAGAAGTTGTTCTAGCCCTAACCAGCAATAATCGGCTAATAGTCCTAAACAAGCATTCTGGACGCTAGAGCAGCAGTAAAACAACAATAGGAAAACATAGAGAGCAACTGAGCCAGATGCAAAGAATGACTTCCACCACCACTGCCAATCCTCCACACAGAGGTGCATGTACGTGAGAACCACGGAGACCTCAGCACACACAATAACAAGTAGGACAAGCACAACAAATAGGAACCCAAAAACATAGTAGAACCTTCCTAGCCAGATGCTAGACATGATTAAGAAGAGCTCAATGAAGAGGGTCCCGAAAGGCAAGGTACCTGCTCCCAGGACAAGGAGCCATGACGGATATTTTCTGGCTGGGATTTCCCTAGGGATCTGGTTAGTTCTTATTGTATATTGTATGGCTTCAGCTCTGGTCCCAATAAATCCACCTAGAAGTGTAAGAGGCACAGAGATGCAAAACCAAAGGGACAAAAGGATGAAGAAAAGGGAAATAGGGATAGCTCCTGTGCTGTGACTGCCCCACAAAATAAAGTTCAATATGGTAAGGATTAAAAACACCATCCTAGGGAATAATTGAACCCGGAATCCTCATACTCATGGACCAACACCTTAAATTTTAGGTGATTTATTATGTAGTAGTTCTTATCTTGGTCATAACCACCCATGGGTAACCCCATCCATTTAATCACTATGCCATTCTGTTGAGTGTATCTCATGACTGGGAGATTGTCAAGAATCAGATTGACTTGGTAAAGATCATCAATCCTTTGCTTCAAGACCTTTACTTGCTGTTCATTTAAGGGCTTAGTAGTGCAAAGATAAACAGACTCGTTCATATTCATATGAAATATATAAGGGGAGGACTCAATCTGGCCACCCATGAGAAGCTCACCCAAATTCTCTGCACTTTTTTTTGGGCCCTTTGGAAGGTTGACAGTAGGGTAGAGTGTAATAGATAAAGGGAAGCTTAGTCTCTATTGATGTCAGAGAGTTCACCTTCACAGTCAATTCTCCACCTTTAGGGTATGTGTGCAAATAGCTTCCAGGTAAATAAAACCCATTACACACATTAGCAAATGATAAAATAAGACCGTTCTTTCAACTTTATACTACTGTATTTGTAAGACCATCATGTTAGCCAAAACTTCCTCAAATAAAATGGATTAACATAAGGAGGCAATACAAAGCAGACAATTAAAATAACACACATGGATTAACATACTTACCGGTTCCATGAGATTAAACAAGCAATTCATAATATATAAGTTAATTGAAGCTAACATAAACACCTAATTAACTCATATAAAAACTTACAAGCTAAGATGTAACTCCAACAAGCTACATACCTTTCCCACTTAATCTTAACTGGATACAAATACCTTAGCTTGGCAAAGCTTGGTCAATGCCTCAACATGTAGACTTTGAAGATCTTCCAAACCAGAAATCTCCAGCCCATCAAGATTCTCACTCTGCAGTATAAAGAAAATGCATGTCTATAGTTAGCTGGAAGAAAGAAACAATGTATCTGGTCATAAGAAAGAAACATCGTAATAATGCATGCATTTTACCTTATTGAGCTCCTCTCTGTTTCGAGAATAGTTTAATATTCTCTACTAAACAGGGCCAACCACGTGAAGGTGGAAGCTCATATGGCCCCTCCCCCCCCTCACATCACTCTCAATTCCCCATACCCAATGCACGTGCTTGGAAATAAATGATATTTTGTGCGAACATCGTGAGTTTCTTGTCTTAAAGGAATTACGTGCATTCGATCATTAATTAGTTTATAGCATTCATTGATTAACTCATTCATTCATTCATACATAGACAAAAATAAATAGTTGAAGACATTACTCCATAATATCAAAAATAATATCCGAGGACAATGCATAAAAAAATAATATAATAGTGTACTTGTTACAATCACTACTTTTTTTGGCCCTTTTTTCTCTCCACATATTCTCTAAGTGTGACATCCTCTTCTACCAATTGTTTTTTGTTTCCTATGCCCTCTGTAGCTGCCTGTGATCGTGTTTGTCGATGGATCGTGTGCTCACGACGTGTATGTGGCTGTTGTAAGGTGCCAGGATGTACTGGAAAAATGAAGAAATATTAATTACTTGACATGTTTTTATTATTATCATTGTAAGTCCTTCATTAAGAAAAAAACATTAGAGCGGTGCATTGTACCTAGCAACTCATGGGTGACATGAATTTCATGCGTTTGATCTTCTGATGCTGCCTCAAGTTGCACATGAAGACCCTCAGCATTAAAACATCAACACTTACAACAATATAGTATTTGCAATTTAATATTTGAGACTTTAATCCATACTAGTTTTTTTTTAACATAGGAATATTTATTACCTGGATTTCGATCAACATGAACTCCAATATCTCTTTCTCCTCCATCCTCCGCATTTTCTCTACTTTCGTTGTGCGGGTTAACACAAAGAGACTCAATATTTTATGTACTAGTTTATTAATGAATATAAAACACAATGAATCAATCTTAAATAGAATTTGTTTATTGTAGTTACCTGTTCGCAGGATGGATCACTGGAAGACTTTGCTTGGCTACCACAACTGCTTCTTCGATGTTCAACAACACCTAAAAACCCGCGTTGGTAGTCGATCCTCATGTCTTCCTCCGTTGGAAAATCATGGAATCTTTGACCCTATAATTTTCAATTAGATCATCATTGTTGTTGTTATATCATCATGAAACAATTTTAAATGCAATCTATAATTTCTATACAATAAAATAATTATTGATCATA
>LPNX011109716.1:472573-502227 GCA_001517045.1 Pseudotsuga menziesii
AGTCTATCATTATGAGGTTCTTCTTTAAAGTGTGGCCATTTTTCCTCTATGTTTGTAAATGCAGAACCATCTACGGGCATTCGAAGAATATCATCTCCACTTCTATTCCGTGCATGGTAATCCATAAATTGTGCTATGTTTTTGCACCTAAACAGTCGTTGCAAGCATGGAATAATGGGAATATAACGAAGAACCTTACGAGACACCTTTTTGGTTACTTGATCTGTTCGGTATCTACTGCTATGACATATAGGGCATTCTGTTGCAAACTCATACTGATTATAATATAAAATATGATCATTAGGACATGCATCAATTGCTTGATAGTCCATTCCAACATAGTTCATGATATTTTTTAAATCTCGGTATGTTCGAGGTAATTTATTTGATGGTGGTAACAAATATTCACCTATCAAACTGTTACAACAAATTTAAAAAAAAATGGTTAGTATAAATATTTGAAGAGCATAATATTAACGACAACAAATACATCCTTATTATTTTTATGATGAAGTATGTATACGTCCAATACAAATATTATAGCAACATAAATCAGATCATATATATGCGATCGATGAAACATATAATCACATACGTACCTTAACACTAGCGTGATGGCTGTGTTTGAAAAACCATGCTTAACCTTCAAGTTCATTATCAGCAACACAGTAGAGAGAACACTTATGCGGGAGCCTTCAAAAAGCGGTTCGTCTGCCTTCTCAAGTGTAGGTAAATCATGAAGATCTTCAAAGTCATCAATTGGCGGCGCATGAGGTTGATCATCGTCCATTATAACATTAAATGCATCATTGATTAATGCATTTGCGCCATCATCCTCAATTATGTTATCGTCATGATCATCGTCTAATTCCATGTCATCATTAACTTGGTCATGATCAGTATTCGCAGGACCTGCATATTGACGTTCCTCCTGCGCTAGTTGTTCCGTAATTACCACATTCTCCATGTTCAGAACAGCCCTAGTAGGCCCTTTCTTTATAATTACAATTAAAACATCAAACAAAGAACGTTAGTCATGTCAATTAAGTAACAAAAATAAAAATGATACAATATACAATTACAGAAACTCTCAATATAAAGACCGCATGATATATAATCATGAATTATATTGACTTACTAATGGATGATATTCATGCCCCCCCTAAACATGTCCATGTTCTCTACAATGTCTTTTAGCTGTTCTGATCAGTAACCTTCTCGTATTAAAGCCCCTAAATCGACTACAAGGACAATAACATTTTCCATCACCCCTTCTTTCCACTCCATCCCACAACCTAGCAAGCAATTGTCAATTTTGTTCTATCGGATCTTGATGACCTGTAACATTATTGTTACATGGCATTTTATTACTCAAACCCTAAGAACAAAGTACGAGCAAACCCAAGTATATGATGAGTCTTCTTTTCCACAAGGGTTAGAACCAAATCCAAAGAGCAAGACCAAAATCCAAGACCAAGTGGGAAGATCCCCACAAAAGCACAAGGCCAAAAAAAAAACCCTTAGGAATTTCGCATTTCTTGTCCAAGAGATAAGTGCGAGACTGATTGTGTGACATAATGAACCTAGGCGTACATCTACTTATATGAGTGTGTGTAGGAATATGAACCGACGCGTCGGATATGCGACGGCGCTTTCCATTTTAAATAATTGACCAATTAAGTGTATTTATTTAAATGATTGACCAATTTATGCGCCGTCGCTTAAGCGACGCTTATGAGGCTAGCCGTCGCTTAAGCGACGCTTATGAGTCTATCCGTCGCTTAAGCGACGCTTATGACCACAATTTCAAAAAAAAAATTATCTTTGTGATTTTTGGTAGAGTTAAAAGAAAAAATCCACGCGCCGTCGGATTTTTTCCGTCGGATTTTGGATCGAAATGTAGTAGTGCCATTACATCAAGGAGTGCCACCAAATGTAGAAAGGCCCCACACTCATCCAAGTTAAGGGCCCAAAATTTAAAACTGTTTACGGTTTTTTTTGTTAAATATTTCTATTAACACAATAATGATTATGTATTTAGATTTATTTAATTTCTAACCATCAATCAAAACATTATATTTCAATCTCACACGCACAATCCTTAGAATTTTTGGGCTTTTTTAAGATTAGAAAGCTTATGGAGCTCAGTTCTAACAATTAATCAAACTATATATATATAGCCGTCCATGGGGCGTAGCTCAGGTGGTTGGGAGATTTGATTGTTACACTCCCCACTCGAGTTCGAATCTCGTCAAGGACATTTGCTCCTTGGGAGCCCTTACATGTAATAAAATATTACGCTAGTGAGTCGTTGATCGTGAACCCTCTCAGGGGTAGTTGCCCAAGTTCATGTATACTTTCCAAGCGAGTATAAGAGATATTTTCCAAGGTGGATGTAGCCATGGTGTAAACAAGGCTTCCATGCTGAACTACCACGAAAAAAAAAATTATATATATATATATATATATATATAATCCTTAGAATTTTGGGCTTTTTAGTTTAGAAATCCTTATGGAGCTCAGGATAAAAGAGTAGGTAAGAAACCTTTTATGAAGTTTATTTCCTAAAAAATTATTTTTAATATTTAAGAAAAATCACAATCTATGAATTTTCGTGTCTTTAGAGCTTGTTGTATCTTTAACAAAACTACAATTCTCCCATTTATTGTGGAAATGAGTTAAAGGAATTGCACTGACGTGGTAAGAACAATATCTTGATATTATCTATTTATGTTTTTTTATAAATTTCACTCGACTTCGTAAGATAGGGAACCGTCTAATCTTATGACAATATTTCTTTCTTAGATTGTTCAAGTATGGCTAAATTCAATATTATTATTTTTCCGTGAAATTACTAGACGGAAATATGATTTTAGAAAATTCAGAGTTTCTATGGAGATCAATCACTTTAGTAAAAAAATCCTCAAGCTTCTAGAGTACAACGATATATAAATTCAGTTACGAACCATCTAAGTCAATTTTGAAAAAAATGGTTTATTTAGGACACGATTAGCTTATGACCTGAAAATGGATCCAAAACAACAATGGTTTTGGCACGTGTAGGATTAGATCAAGAAAGGTATAGTTCACATCTAAGGATAAGGCAAAAGATAGATTTGTTGGCATCAAGGGCCCCATGTCATCACAATAGGTTCCCACCCCTACATAAAATAAACTCTCCAACGGTTAAATGTGCAGTAAGAATGAGATATTTATCTCATTCACTTGTTAAATAAAAGTCACATGCAAGAAAAGATTTATCCCATGCATTAAATAATATGAATCAAAAATTTTCTCCTCAAATGTTTGAAAGGAATAAAATATAAAGAGGAGAATCTCAAAGGATAGGGGAAACTAAAGGGTTGGTGATGCTCATCCTTCCAACTACACTGCGGGCTAGCTTTCCTAATTATTTTTTCCCAAAGATGAGAGAGATTTTATTTGGCATAGAATTGGGGTTTTATTGTCATAGTTCCCATGGGAATAAGCGAAATTGATTCAACGGGAAGAGGGTGTTGTAATATGTCCATTTTCATAAATGAAAGAGTTGAGGCCAAAGCCATTGAATGCTGGTTTTTCTATTTCGGTTCCAGTGTTAAAATAATGTATATATGTGCCATCTATGTTTTTTGTGTTCTTGATTTTTGCATTAGGTTATCTACAATGTTATTTAAGAGCTTAGAGTGCAATTAATGGTTTTCAATGAGTGAGGATAAAAGATTTAGGACAAAGTTGGGGATATAATGGAATTGTTATTGCACACTTTATCTAGGTTTTCTAAGCCTTGGAGTTCCAACAACTAGTAAATATCCTCCCTTAGATGTGCAATCATGTCCAAAGCTTAATGCCCTTGATTAAGGGGATGTTGCAATCATTTAGGAAGTTTCTAAATTGGATATGGAGGATTCTTTGTCCCGTTGAATGTGGTCATCTTTGTTGTGTGATTTTTCCACCTCATGTTGGTCGTATTCCCTCCTTGAGAGGATAGTGGTGATATTCACTCAGTAAACTGATGCAGGGGAATCATTTTAAATTTAAATTTTATTTTGTAATAGTTCTAGGAGGTTCTTGTTTCATAAAGCACGAGGAGTAATTTGGTTGTTTTACAAGCTCCTTCATGCTTTGTGGGAGTCAATTTGCCAATTTTAGCATGAATTTGATTGTTATAAATATTTAGGGGATGCAATTTGATATTGTTAAATAATGGGAATATGAACCTATATGTTCAAAAGTTCAAATCATATCCTCGTGTAATGTATAAATTATTGTAGCAGCAAGGAGGAAAAGCGGGGGGGTGTTCTAAGACTCTGTAGAAGTTGGAGAAATCTAAGCATATATGTGAATATAGATTAATGGAATCACTCAATCATTAACTATATATTCCATAAATTCTTTATTCATATTTTGATATCAATTTTTGTGTGTGTGATTATGTTTGAGAGTGAATGAATTTGTTATAGGTGTGAATTCCTTGTTTGATTCATGAAATTGTTGTTAAAGGGAATCAAACCTCTAAATCTAAAGGCGACATTCCATATTAAAAGAAAAGGAGAGACAACTCATGCTAAGGCCCAATTGTGAGCTTGTAATGCCTAGAAAAATAATTAAATCTCATAAGGGTATGGACCTATAACATTTAACTAATAAAAGGCCACTCACTCCTAGCCTGGTGGTCATGGGACAGAGAGGTTCCAATTGTTGATGCCCTAGAGAAAAAATACATGAGTTGTGGTTTGGATATAAAGACCTCAAACCACAATTTGAGACAATTGAAATTCAAGTAGTAAGATCAATGTGATATTGAAGGTTTGTTATGTTGTCATTTCACCAAGTGTAATTAGAACACATAACAAAAAAAAGTATTTGGTATTAGAGAAGATAAACATACAGACCGGTAGATAAACCGTGTAAGAGAATATGAAAAATGGCATCCATATCCATATCCAGATCGATAGGAAGAGAAGGTCATGGAGGGCCACTTTCCAATGCAACCTTGCTTGAAGAGATGAGGAATATTCAAGCATCTTTGTGGACCATGGAGGTTGCACAGAGAAGAAGATTTGACAAGTTATATGTCAACATCACAGAGGAAGAGCCTCAAAGAGAAGAATAGGAGGTAGAGATTGAAGAAGAGGGAGTTCAAGAGAGATTGATCGAAGCAATCATGGGAGATAGTTCAAAACTAAAATTTTAAGTACATATGTATGAAGGTAGCGTGAATGTATAGGAGTTGACTTACTGGATCAATGCTATGGATAAATACTTTGAATGCAAGAATGTGGATGATGATAAGAAGGTAAAAAAACTGTGGCCATATTAAAGAGCCATGCATCACTTTGGTGGGATGGACTACAAGCCAAGTGAAAGAACAGAGGCAAGATAAAAATTAAAAGATGGGATTGAACGGTGGAAAAATCAAAATGTAGGTTCATGCCTAAAGACTACTAGGATTATTTTTAGACAAATGCATAATATTACGCAAAAAATAACGTTAAAGAATATATTGAATAATTCTATAGGTTTAAAATTATAGTTGGCCATATTGAAAGATGATGGTGAGAATGTAGATAGATATATTAATGGTTTAAGATTTGATATTCAAGATGAAATCAATATCTTATCTCCCAAGACGATTGAGAAACCATATCAATTTCCCCTCAAAGTAAAGGAGAAGTTGTAAAGGAAGTAGAGTCCATGAGGAAGAGGACAACAAAGAGGAAGAGGAAAACTACAAGTGCATAAAGAAGAAGCCAATGGCTCACAACAATAGGAACAATCCTCACAAGGTAATGAGTCCTTTAGAGGTAGAATACCTTACTCAAGAGCTAGAGGTACAAGTTTTTTTGGAAAATGTTTTAGATGCAATAAATATGTTGATCATAGATCTTATGAGTGTCTAGAGAATTATTCAACATGATCCAAGATAAAGACGAGGTTGTGGAATCACATTCTCATGAATATGCATCAAAGGTTGGAGAGACATATATTATGATGATATTTTAACATAAAACCAAGAAGGAGATCTAGGACCCTACACAAAGAAATACATTATTCAGGACGATGCGCAAACCTAGAGGTAAATGATGTATACTTATTATTGATATTAGAAGCAATGCCAACCTTGTGTCCATAAAGATGGTTGAAAACTAGGCTTGATGAAAACAACACATCCTACTCCCTACAAGGTGTCTTGACTACAAAAGGGACATCAAGTCTTAGTAAATGATCAATGCCAAGTGGAGTTTTATATGGGGAGTTATTAAGATCAGCTAATTTGTGATTTTATGACTATGGATTTTTTCATGTTCTTTTAGGCATACCTTAACAGTTTGACAAGATGCAAATTCATCATGAGAGGAGAAATACCTATACTTTTAAGAAGGGCACAAAGAATCACACACTTGTACCTTTAAAAAATGGAAGGTTCAACTAAATAGGTTAGTACTAAACTACTAATGGTTATTGGAAAGGGATTCTTACATCAAATCAAGAATGAGGAGGTAAATTTTGCATTAATTGGTACCCCAAGAATGATAATTACTAGCATAAAGTTAACAAATTTACCTATATCAATTCAAACTTTATTGGGTGAATTTGTTGATATTGTTGTGAATGATTTTCCTAGTGAACTATATCCAATAAGCAGCATTATCCATCACATAGATCTCATCCTGGGAGCCAATTTACCAAAAAACGTAGCATACCAAATGACAACAAAAGAGAATGAGGAAATCAAGAATCAAGCATAGGAATTATTGGATAAAGGGTTAGAGAAAGTTTCTATGTGTTGTTCCTACGATGTTGAGTCCAAATATAAATGGGGGTTGGAGAATGTGTACATATTCTAGGGCCATAGATAAGATCACAATCAATCATAGATTCCCTTTATGTCATATCAATGATTTGATGGATTGTTTGAGTGGTGCAAGGTATTTTTCTAAGATAGATATAAAAGTGGATATCACCAAATAAGAACAAGAGAGGGTGATGAATAGAAAACAACATTAAAGATTAATGATAGGCTTTATGAGTGGTTGGTGATGCCAGTTGGGTTGAAAAACACTCCAAACACCTCCATGAGGATCATGAATGAAGTACTTAAGGATTTCACATGTAAATTTGTCAGTCTATTTAGATGATATTTTGGTTTATAGTTGATCAAAGTAGGCTCATCTTAGAAATCTTAGATTGATTTTGAATCGATTGCAAAAAGATAAGTTATAAAGCAATCTTAAGAAGCGTACTTTCATGAAGATAGAGTTTATCTATTTTGGATTTTTTATACCATGAGAAGGATTGAACATGGACAAAGAAAATTTCAAAGCCATAATGGAGTTCCCTACTCCAAGAAATGTATTTGAGGCAAGAAGCTTCATGGTTTAGTTAGCTTCTATATAAAAAAATTTAAAAAATTTAGTGGTATTTTTGCTCCAATTGTGGAAATAATTAAGGTAAATAAGCATCTATTCCAATGGAAAGAGATAGATGAAAATATATTTCAATTACACAAGAATAATATTAATAAGTAGCCTATTTTAGCCTTACTAGATGTTAATAAACGTTTCCAAGTTGAATGTAATGCTAGAAGGACTGTTATAGGTGTTTTTTAAGTCAAGAAGGAAAACCAATGGCCTACTTTACTGAAAAAATTAATGATTCTAAAATAGTATTCCTCGTATCACAATGAATTTACTTTTGTTATCAAGCATAAAAGGTGGACAACCTGATAAAATTGCAAATGCATTAAGCAAGATAAATATGTTTTTCCATGAATTCCAAGTGAATGTCTTGTGATTTGATGGTTTAAAGGAAATGTATGGGGAAGATGCATATTTCAAAGAAGCATATGAAACCTGTGAGAATCCCGTGAGCAGAGATAGAAGTCCATGGATGGACTATATGATAAAGGAAGTATTGTTATTCTATAGAAAGGAAACTATGCATTCCAGAATGTTATATGAGAGATAATTTGATAATTGAGAAGCACAATGGTAGTTTGGCAGGACACTTTGGGAAAAATAAGACATTTGCTAAATGAATGCATCATATTTTTGGCTAGGAATGTGAGTTGATGTGAAAAGGTTTGTTGAAAGGGATAGGATATGCCATCATGCCAAAGGAAGAATCCATAACACATGATTATGTCAGCCTTTTCCTATTCCTAGTAGGCCATGGGATTCCATAAGTACACATTTTGTATTAGGATTGCCTAAAACTTACAAAGGTAATGCTTCGATTTTTTGTTGTTGTTGATAGATTCTCCAAAAGGGCACATTTTATATCTTGTACTAAAACAAGTGATGCAACTAACATTGCCAACTTGTTTTTCAAGGAAGTAGTGAGATTGTATAAACTTCCTAGAAATATTATTTATGTCACGGCTACACAATTTGTTGCTAATAAGTTTGGAGTTGTAAAAAGTTGGGTACACATATCAATTTCAATTCATCTTACCACCCAGAGACAAACAACAAGATAGAGGTAGTTAATAGAAGTTTGGGTAATATCTTAAGGAGTTTAGCAAGTGAACATCTTAAGAGACAAGACAAAGTACTTGCACAAGCAAAATTTTCTTATAATGATTCACCAAATAGGAGCATAGGTCATAACCCATTCCAAATTGTATATGGTATGAACCCAAGAGGAATTTATGAGTTGAGAAAAATTGGAAAGCAAGAAATTAGGAGGGTTGATGGTGAGTAATTCACAACATCCATACAAGAATCGCATGAGAGAGTCAAGCAATAGCTACAAGATTACACCAATAAGTGTAAGCAAAAGGAATATTTAAGGAGGAGAAAGATAAGCTTTAGAGTTGGAGATTTGGTTTTCACACACTTAAGAAAAGAAATATTTCCAAAGGGTGAATACAATAAACTAAAATTTAAGAAGATTGGATCATTCAAGGTGTTGAGGAAATTTTCTTCGAATTCCTGTGAAATAGAGCTTCCACACAACAATGGAATCTCTCCATTTTTTAATGTTTCAGACCTATATCCTTAAATGGGAAAAGATGATATTTTTGCAAATGCACCTAAAACTATAATTGATTAGACAATGCATTGGGAGAAATAGCTAGCTACAACAGCATCAAAGAATATTGAATCAATCCTAAACCAAAAGGTAGTGAAGAAGACTAAGGGAAATGAGTACCTTCAATACTTAGTCAAGTAGAAGAACCAACCGCTTGGAGATGCCACGTGGATGAAAACAACATATATCTCTAAGTATGGAAACATCAGTGTTGAGGAACTCATGGACAACAAGATCCCATGAATAAGTCTTTGTTGCTTGGGAGTCTAATGTAGGGGCGTCATTTTAAATTTAAATTTCATTTTGTAATGGTTCTAGAAGGTTTTAGTTTCACAAACCGTGAGGAGGAATTTTACTGTTGTAACCTCCTTCATGCTTTAGGAGTCAATTTTAGCAAGAAACTGATGTTAAAAGGGGATACGAACCTATATGTTCAAAGGTTCGAAACACCTCCTCATGTAATGTATAATTTTTTGTAGTATGTTCACAGAGATTAATGAAATTGCTCAATCATTGACTCTATATTTCATAAGTTCTATGTTCATGTTTCGATATCAGTTTTTTTGAGTGTGTGATTCTTTTTTGAGAATGAATGAATTCATTGAAGGTGTGAATCCCTTGTTTGATTCATGAAATCATTTGTGAAGGTCATCGAACCTATAAATATAAAGGTCACATTCCATATTAAAAGCAAAGGAGAGACAACTCACGTCAGGCTCAATTGTGTTCTTATCATTCTTGGAAAGAGAGATAAATCACACAAGGGTATGGACCAGTATATTTTAACTAAGAAGAGGCTAATCACTCCTAGACTAGTGGTTGTGGGATAGATATGATATTGAAGTTTTCTTGTGCTTTCATTTGAGAAAGTATAATTTAAACATATATATATATATATATATATTTGCTAGAATCTCCCTAACTTGCAGGAGTAGACTTTTGTTTAAGAAACCATGACCCAGAGGCATTTAAGTCATCAAAATAACATGGGAATCTCACATGTCCTGGACCACACCAACCCTCAACTGGTTGGATTTTGGGTGTCTCCTCCCAACTAGCTCACCCCTAAGGGGAATTTAACCCTAGTCTCACTGCTGATGATACCCACACCTTAACCGAATGAGATAATGGGAATTTACACACACACACACATAATTACACTTGGTCAAATGAAAGCACAAGAATCCTTCAATATCTCATCGACAATATCTACATGAATTTTCTTTGTGTTCAAATCATAGTTCAAGTCTTATTTCTCCAGAGCATCAATGAGTCAAACCTATATGTCCCACAACCACTAGTCTGCGAGCGATTGGCCTATTCTTAGTTAAAATATAGCAGAGAGAGATTTGCACCATAACTGAACCTTTTAATTTTTCCTAGACATATACCATCACCCAATCACCCAGGGGACTAGCTAACATATTGATCTGCATTTTTTTTGTTGGGTGTTTTAGCTCATACATATTTCCTCATTTAGTGATTTTTCCCTAGATTCCTAATAGAAACTATGTATAATCATTTTTCCCTCAACACCAAAACCATACCTCCTATGGAAGAGGTCGATTCCCACTCAACCAACATAAACACATCCTTGTTGGTTCATACAACTACCATTTTGATCATTAATATGCATGGTTGGTGTGTTCAGTGAATATCAATGCTGCCACTTATGTCACTTTGGTTAGTTCTTACTTGAGGCGTAAAAGACACATGAGAAGAGTGGTCTCATGGATATGTTGTTTGGTTTGTATGAGTAGATTTTATCAATCATCTTAGGCCTATAGTTGTACAAATCTCCATCACATTTTTGTCTCCTTTATCATTTGGTAATAAACACAGAAGGACTGATTTTTGTTCTCTGGGGTTTCTCACCAATTATGAGTCTTCTGAGTCATGTCTAGGTAAAATAATATGATTTCCCTTTTAGTGTTGATTGGGTATTTTCTATGGTTTCATAATGTCCAACCATAACATTCAAGTGTAATATGTAATGGAATTATGGATTGTTATCTCATCTCTTTCTTATTTTGTGAAATATAGACTTGTTTCCAAAGTAGACCTAACGTTTAAAGTTTTTTTTTAGATTGGGGATTTTCAAGAATAATATAAACACATTGAATTTGAAAGTACCCCTTTTCTCATGTAAGGAGGAGTAACTTGAATTAATTTTTTTTAACTTTGAGTCATTAAGATGGGTTGTTTAATGGATTCACATTGTTACTAAGAACATGGAATCTATGATGGTGAAACATGTAATACCTCGGTCTTGAACGCATTCTCATACACGTTGGGATCTCTCACTCAATTGAAGGTAGCTGAGCTCTCTCCTTCACATTTTCTATAGTTTTTCCATCTTTCTCCATGCCCAGAAATTCGTTTTGGTCTTGATGAGTGAATGTGTAGCAAGGATTCATGATTTCGGGGTTTTAGGAGGCACTTTTGTCTTCCTCGCGCAGTTGGAGCTTGTTGTGCATTTACCTCCATATTTTTCTATCGTTTCCTCATTTTTCCATACCCATAATTTTGTTTCTGGAGTTGTGGAGTGAATGGGAAAAGAAGACCCATGTTTTAGCTGTTTGGGGAGGTTATTTTTCCCTGTGAATCCCAGGGTGTTCTTAAGGACCATTACTTGGTATCGGATAGTTGGATCCTCGATTCTGTATTCGAAGAACTGCTCATGATGAAGCTCTTGAACGCTTTCCAACTGCAGCAACATGTGTGAATCTTCTTAAGTTGCCTCCCTACAGCCGTAAAAATGTTATGCATACTAAGTTGCTCTATGCAATCATTGTTGATGTGGGATTTGATCTTAGCTAGCTAACCTGTCAATTTGATGCCTCAAGCAATCATTTTTTGGTAACTATTGGATATTTACTGATAGGTACTTTATATATACTGTTCATAGTGTATTGTAGGCTATGGCTTTATTCTAGGAAATTTTGTGTTCAAGTGCATCCTATAATGGTTTTTGTGTTTTAATATTTTTGTTAACAAAACAGTTTCGGATTATGTATTTGGGTTTGGATTTTTGTGTATTTGGGTTGGATTGGCTTAGCTTTTAGTGTTTGGATTTCAATAATAATGTGGATTTTAGTAATAATGGACTCTGTTTTTTATATACCTTGGTTATATCTTAAATTGTAGATATAATTTTTTTTAACATAAAAAGCACTAAAATAAATTAATTTTCATTTGATACACAATATGTTTAATAGTATATATAAGTTTTTTTAACATCAAAAGCACTAAAATAAATTAATTTTCATTTAGTTCACAATATTTTAATGCCGATTATAATTTGCACCAACATATTTTGTTTTTATAAACATTTCAGATTCCAATTCAAATTGATTAGGTTAAAAAACAAATCATCAAGCTTATAGAAAGCTTCCAAAAAATGCTTAAATCTTACCCAAAACAAAAGCTACCATTTCATATAATTACAATAGAATATAGCCTTCATTTTGTATTCATATTTGTGAGGTTGATGAAATGATTATACTTGTTACTTAATAATTTTTGGCTTAATGAACCTATGTTGGTCGTATTTCAAGTGTTCCCAAATTATAACTTATTTACATTGTTAGCATACATAAATCACATTATAAGTCTTTGAGATCATGTTTTTGTTGCAAACCAAATCACCTTGGAAGATAATGTGGATACTTTCGAAACTTTCGATGAACGACCAACATACTTTTATTACCTATTTTCTTTTTTATTGACAAATTATATTGTGGGTTATGTCTAGATATAATGTCGTTATAGTTTATTTAGTGTTAATTGTTAGTAGAGACCATGCCTCACATCCTTGCACATGGAATCTCTGATTAGACAATCCTCCTCTTTATGAAGAGAAGGCATATAAACACAATGGCCAAGGTGTGGAGGATATGTTTTATCTAGTACGTAATTCCTTCACCCTAACCCTCATATTTCTTATTAGACAATTCACAAAGACGTAATGACCATTCTAGGTAATGCAATGCAAATATTTTAATCCTTTTGCAATCTCATATCTCTTATTAGACAAGTCACAAAGACACAAAATATGATAGCCATTCTAGGTAAGCCTGTGCAGGCCTTTTAATCCTTTTGCCTAAGTAAGTATCTCTTATTGGGAAAGTCAGAAAAACACAATGGCCATTCTAGGTAAGCCTATGCAAGTCTTTTAATCATTTTGCATTCTCATATCTCTTATTAGACAAGTCACAAAGACACAAAGGCCATCCTAGGTAAGCTTATGCAAGTCTTTTAATCCTTTTGCATCGCAACTTGTATTAGAAGAAAAAAAAGAGAAATAAAGTATAATGAAAGAAAAAAGAAGCGCTACAAGGAGGGCTTGAAAGTCACAAAGACCACAAGGCCATTCTAGGTAAGCCTATCAAGTATTTTATTCCTTTTGCATTGTAACTTGTATTAGAAGAAAAAAAGGGAAATAAAGTATGACGAAAGAAAAAAGAAGTGATAGAAGGAGGGCTTGAAAGTAAAAAATACACAAGGCCATTTAAGATATAGATAAGCCTACGCAAGTCTTTTAATCGGAGTGAGGTAAATTCCATATGATTTGCATCTTCTTTGGCAGTTTTTACCGAAATCCGACGATGGGAAAATAAATTAAATTGCAATTTCTGTTGCTGGAATTGCAATTTTGATCACAGGAATGGATTCAACGACCTCGATTACCTTTGGGGCACCTTGAATATGCAATTCCAATAACCCAAAATTAAGATTTGAACAATTTTGCTTAATTTTTTCCAAAAAAACCATGAAAATTTTGATACAATATACAAGTTTAACTTACTCTATTCAACTTGTATTAGAAGAAAAAAGAGGAGAAAATAACGCTAGAAGGAGGGCTTTAACCTCCGACCTTGCGGTTAACAGCCACACGTTCTAACCAACTGAGTTATTCCAGCGTCCGGTTATTATTACGCTAACCCTCTTTTCCAATATATTGTTGGTTGATTATCACACTTAACTTCTTTTCCATTGTATCATCCGCTTACCTGGTAACCAGGGAAGAAAGGAATGAATGGACTGGAATGCGCAGAGGAACGTTTGCAGAGCTTCGGCATTGCAGGTTACTATAATAGATGAGACGCAAGTCATCTCTTCCGAAAGGTAAAAGAGATTGTTCCGTTTCTGGGATTTGACAACGTAAATATTGTAATCTAGCATATTACTTACAACCTTAGCTTACGGAATGGATCATTCTATTCCATCGAACGCCTAAACCAAAACTAACTCCACTATGATAATTTTAATTAGTGAAAATCAATTGAATTTTTTTTAATTAGAAACAAGCCCACCGGGGCTTGGCCAAAGGTGGGTCATCCCGTACTTGAAGGCATCAATCGGATGACATACGCTCCATCTAGGTTCCAATCTTGATTTATTTATTTACCTTGTTTTGTGGGTGAGTGCATTGTACCTGGGGTTTATAGTGGCAATCTAACAAATTTGATCTCAAAAAACAAAAAAATTCATGCTCATAAAAACAAAAAAATTCATGCTCATAAAAATTCACAGTCATTTAAAAAACAAAAAAAAAATTCATGCTTATAAAAATTCACTAGATGAAAACTCTTTCATTCGAAGGTGAGGCGCAGTTCTAATGGAAACGAGAAAACAAATGAACATTTAAGGTTTGGGACCAACTTAGGATCGTGTTGCTTATATGCATATTGAACCCTAATTTGCGCACAAGCAAAGTCACTTCTCTTATTCCCCAATCACCAAAGTAGTGAATCCATTTAAAAGAGCATCTATATAGCTTGTGTCAATCATAGGTTTGGTCGAATGTGAGGTAGAGATGAATATGTCATAAATCTTCAATATTGTATTGTAGAGTTGTAAACATCATCTCCCTCTCTTAGTTAATCCTATACTACCAATGACCAATCCTATTCTCAGAATTCTTCAACAACCAAAGCCAAACATCAAAGATGTAATTGTTTGGCTTTAGAAAATATCCCAGATATTTAAAGCACTCAATCATCTCTAAATTGTGTGCATGAAGGATAGCTGAAATACGTCTCAATACCTCTTCACTGACTCTATGACATATAAAAATTGATTTGGTGATACTCACTTCCATACCAAAAGCTGCACATAAGATTTTAATAATTTCAGCGAAATGTTGCCATTCTTCTTTGAATCCTTTCCTAATTAAGATAACATCATCAACAAAAATAAGGTGTGAAATAAAAACAGTTAACGATATCTTTATCCCCTTTACTTTTTCTTTTAATTTAAATATATTTATCATCCTACTTAACCCTTCAATAACAAGTAAAAGTAAAAGGGGGGACAATGGAAAACCCTCACGAAGTCCTCTAGAACTTTTGAAAAAAACAATAAGAGATACATTCACGAGAACAACAAATTGCACTAAGGAGATACATGACATAATCCAATTTGTTACTGATATTGGAAACCCAATTTGAAGTAGTATTAGCCTTAAAAATCTCAATTGACCCTATAATTAGCCTTTACAAGGTCCATCTTCAGAAGCATAGCATCCATGTTCTTGACTTCAATAGAGTGTATCACTTCCGGTGTGATACCCACAACATCCAAAATCTGCATGTTTGCCAAAAAAAAATGAACTATTCCTTAGACATCATTTCAACAAGTTTTGGTCTTAATCTGTTTAAAATGATCTTTGTAACAATTTTATAAGCCAAGTTACATAAAGAGATAGGTCTGAATTAACTAAAATTATTTGGCTTGTTTGATTTAGGAATAAGGACAATGAGCATATAATTTAAAGCTCCTGACATATATCCTTCCTCCCTTGATTGCTCATTCATCTATAGGATATCATTGCCCATGATCTCAAAAAAGTTCATAAAAAAATCCACCGTCCATCCATATGGCCCATGGATTTTTTCCTTGGAAAATTGATTTAGAACACCTTCTATTTCTGAAAAAAGTGTCAGGATCCCTAATGCTAGAACCCTCTTCATTGGTGAAGAAAGAAGGAAAATGACTAATCACCTTTAACTGTGCTTCTATGTTTGTCAAACCAGGATCTTTGAATTGATTTTTGAAATATGTCTAAGCTGCACTTTTTAACTCCGACTGAGACTGAATAGGATTTCAATCATCATCCTGAAGATCCTAGATAGAATTGATATTTCTTATGAATGTAGCATATTCATATTTGAATTCTGTAACAGTTGTGTAAAGAACTCATATAATGGATCTAATCTAGCCAGTTGTCCCCAAACCCCATCTGCAGATATCAAAAAATATAAATCCCCTGCAATAACCAAATTTGGTAGGTTTAACAAGCCACTACTCTTCAGATGATTCCAAATTGGTTCTCTTTCACGATATGGGCCATAACAATTAAATACATTAAGGGTTCTATTATTTTCAAAAAGCATTCCTTCCAACAATATACCACCACAAAATTTATAGGATTTGAACTCTAAAACCCTAGAGTTCCAACAAGTTATAAGACCTCTTGATAACCCATTTGAACTATTAGCAAAAATATTCCAACCAGGTAAAACCTTAGAGAAGGTCTCTATTGCTTGAATTTCTCCACACATGGATTCTTGAATCAAGATAATATATGGGGTAGTATATTTAAAAAGTTGGGATAGAGAAATACCCTTCTCATCCCTCAACTCCACAGACATTAAAAGAAAGTAGCAACATTCAAGACCCCTTATTAGAGGGCAAGCTTTCTCTAAGAGCCCCATAAGTATTTACGTCATTGACAGGCTTCGAATCTTCATTAGTGAACAAAATTCTAGTAGAAAGAGGGATGTACTAATGTTGAATTGTTCCATTTTCTAAAACTGAATCATTAGAGTCGTGATTCACATTTTTCTTCTTTTTTCTAATGGTAGCATTCTAACGTTGAACATATAATACAAGGAGTATATATAAATTAGTTTGGTTTTTAGAGTACACTTGGAAGGGAGTTTTTTCAATAGAAATCCCAGATTGAACTAATGTAGTTTCACATGAAGGGATAAGGATTAGAGAATCATTTTCCAAACTAGGGGGAAAGACCAATTCTAGTTTTTGAACAAAATATTTACTACTATGAATCCCCCTATCCATTAATGGGATAAAAGTATCTCCACATTCAATTATAGAATTTGAAGGGTTTAAAGAAGGATCAAAATGGGTTTGAGAAACTCCCTCGGAAATTACCCCCTATTCTTCAAAACCAAATTTAACTCCCATTTCGGAGAGGATTCGACATCACTCATATTTTTACAATCAAAATTGATGGCTTCCATAGTTAAACTATTTTGCATATCAGCAGAAAAAGTACTAGGAGAAGGATGATTATCTTGTTCCATCTTATCAACAGAAGAAAATTTGACCAAATCTATTTGGGAATTAGAAGAAAAGGTACAAGAAGGGACATTTTCTTTTGATCCTCCTTTTCAACAGAAATAATATAATTTAATTCTCTACGTGAAATACCCTTCCAGGTTTCCCACCGAGTCTAGAGAAGAAGTAGTTGTTGGAATATTGGACAATGTTGAGGGGGGGTGACTAAGTATTGATAAATTTTAACAATTAAAACCAGTTTGAACTTACTCATTAGCACACATGATCAACAAGATACAAGAAACACAAATTTTATCATGGAATCCCAATTGGGAAAACCACTAACACTTCCTATAACTGCAAAATTATATTGACAATAGTTTTGTTAGCTACGACTGACAGGATGCTACAACACCCTCTTTACCATCAACTACTAGAAGGAGGCTACAACCCCCTGTTTTTATCAATTGCTAACGAAAGGATGCTATGAAACCCTATTTACCAGCTACTACTGGATGGAGGATACGACCCCCTGCTTTTATGAGTTGCTACTGAAAGGATGCTTTGACACCCTATTTACCAGCTACCACTGGAAGGAGGCTACAACCCCCTATTTTGGCAGCTACAATTGACAGGATGCTACAAAACCCTTATTTACCAACTTCTACTGGAAGGAGGCTACAACCCCCTTGCAGGCTTACAAGTTTCCCTAGCACCACCATCCCACCCTAATATGTTTTTATCAAACTTCCAGATATTCTTATGTATTCAATTCATTCATTTGTTTCTCATCACTTCCTTGGTCTTTGTCTTTTGTTGCTGTTGCTACATGGATCCGGACTGCAGAGTCATTTAACTTCCAGTTCATGCATATTATTTTAAATATTTTACTTGTAACAACATTCATCCAATATTCATGTCTCTTCAACACCAAACACATCCATTCATAAAATGTGTCTCTTCATTCTCTATGTTAATCTATCAATCACACCCTATTTATTTTAATGTTGTTTAATTAATTCTTCTTGTGTTTTAATTAATATAGTCACGTCCCTTTTTGTTAATCATAACTCTGTTAACGATTATTAAACTCTGCTTAAGAATTAATATACTTTTTTTTATATCTTCTACATGATTAAACTATGTTTATGGAAAATAAAACTCAGTTTAAATTATCAGCCTCGTTCTTTTGTAAAAAATCCTTCTGCAATTTCCTTTTTGTAATGACCTTTCCGCACCAGAAACTCTTCCCCAACAACCTTTCCACATTTATCTTTCCGCAAATTTTTTCGCAAATTTTTTTTTCGATTCTGCAATTACCTTTCTGCATTGATCTTTCTGTAAACTGGCTTTTTGCAATTAACCTTCCACAATGATCTTTCCACAATCTGTGGGAACTCCTTCCTTCCGCAATTGCGGGTTGCGGGTTGTGGGCCTTCCTTTGAACTTTTTCAAAACAGGATTCCGCATTTACGCTTTCCTCAATTAAATTTTAGCAATTACATATTGTAGATTGCGGGTATGCATTTCTCAAATTTCAAGAGATGACTTCTGTAATTATCTGGCCGCAATGTTCTTTCCACAGTTGGATTGCGGATTGCGGATGTGACTTCCAACTTTTTCTGAAATAAGCTTCCGTAAATCTCTTTCTGCAACTGTTGTGAACCGTCAATCACTTGCAGAATTCTCCTAGTCCATTGATCAACTATCAAACACAGAACTTCACTTTGGCGCTCTGGAATTTTATCTTCCACGCACATTTACTTTGCGGGTCCTTTCCTCCTCATCAATCTATCTTCTTTCCTTTGATCTGGACCGTATGACTTTGTCTAATTTACTATTTGCTTTGAAATGAGACCATGGTCAGATAACCACTTCAACAAGCTATAGCCTGACAGGATGGGGCAAGCATTTTCCTTAACCTATGAATTATGGAGGGCGTTTCCTTAGGATAGTTTTGACTAATATTTTCATACTTAGTCATTTTCTAAAGTTTCACCAAATTGCCATACTTTTCCAAAATGATATCAAATTGTAACATTGACTTCATGATAGCATCAAAACACCATCATGTGTCTTTCCAGCCTCATCACACATGCCACATCATCATCATCCCATGTCATCAATTCCTTTGTTATTCCTTGGTCTTACACTGAGTTTTCCCTGCATCATGTCCTTGGTTATTCCTTTATCATTACTGAATTCCTTTGACATCAATGACAACTACATTCAACAGTAGTCCAAGAGTCTGGACATGGAAAGGGTTCTCAAGGTGAATCATGGATTTCACTCAAAACCTCATCCTCTACTGCAAATAACAGTGGACATTTTTCCTTCAAAAGGCTCGTCTCACAACAATAATGACAACGAAAGCGGATATGACAATAGTCCATGTTAGGATTATTAATCCTCCCTTGTCTAATTTGGTCATAAGTCTAAATCAGGAGTCATGTCTAAATCGGGAGTCCATCTAGTCTATTTTTAGTCATTAGCACCATTAGGTCCATTTGGCCTAATTGGGGCACATGTTTCAGTTACTAAAGTGTGGGGAACACTAATTGAGGCTTACTACCATTGATTGCACTTAATTGCATCAGTTTAGGAGCCTCCTAGACCAATCCCTACAATTTAGGAGCCATTGGGAGTGTCGAAACCAACCAAGGTTAGTTCAGTTCAGTTGATGACTAGTTAAGCTAAGTTAGGAGTCAGTTACATTCAGTTCTAGTCCTCTACATTCAGTTAGTGCTAGGTTTACATGACTGCACTCAGGAGGGGCACATTTCTCACCTACCATAGTCAGTTAGCCTTAGTCAACACTGAATGTAACACTTGAGTTGTGTTTGAGAGCTCCAATGAACTTCGGTTATGGTTTAGACAATGTCAGTTAACTATTGATTCCTCCGATTGTGATTTAGACAAGGTCTTAGTTACCTACAGTCAAGTAGAGTCTATCAATTCGAATTTCCTCATGTGGATTCGAATTTCATGTGGCTATTAAAGCCATTGTACTTCAATGTAATTACCATCTGACTACTTTTTTATTAATGAAAGCATTCACAGCTACAAGCCATTTTTGCACTGTTTCATTCTTCAATTGTTGAGTAAATTGTGTGATCTATTTTGTGAGTTGTGTATTTGTCCACATATCTATGTGCTCAATTTAATATGGTATCAGAGCCTTGGTGGAAAAGACACCTCTCCTCCTCAGATCTCCAGCTGGATCATTTTTTTTGAGCAAATTGCTCCTTCCAGTACTACACCAGAAGCATAGAATTTACCACTTAATATCCCAAGTTAGGAAATTGTTGATCAAGCTTGCTTGATCAACTATGCTGGGTGTGAAGGAAATTCCAAAAGTGCAGACTGTCGACCTTACTTTGTATGTTTGATTGTGTGATAGGTTATTATCTTTTCTTACAGCATTCGCTACAAGCAGCTCTTTCTTCTCACTGCATTCGCTACAGCAGCTCAGTCCTTCTTACTGCATTCAAAATGGCTCATCCAATAGAGCCTCTCACTCCCTTCAACTATCACCAGTGGAAGGAAGACATGGTGGTAATGCTCCGCACCAAGCAGCTCTTCAGACTCATAGGAGAAACATAGGAACTGCCATCTTTAGATAATGACAAATAAAAGTACTTGAACAGGATTGATGAAGCCCATGGACACTTGCTCTCCTCAGTCTCTAGAGATCTTCAATTCCACATCCAAGGATTGAAGACTCCCATGGAGGTTTGGGACAAGCTTGCCTCCTTATTTGATAAGCAGGATGAGATGAGGATCCATCAGCTAGAAAATGATCTTATCACTCTTAATACATCCAACTTCGAATCACTTAATGAATTCTTCACAAAGTTCAAGAACTTGATATATCAGTTGAAGCAATGCAAAGTGGAGAAGGATGAAGATTAGCTCATCCTTGCCATTCTCACAAAGCTCAATGCAGACTACTCAGTCTTTGTATCCACCTTCCAAACAGTAAGGCTCACTACTCCAAATTGGAAGATTCCCACTCTTAATGCCTGCATCCAATCTCTTATTTCTGAGAATGATAAATTGATCCAAATGGGGATCATTCGATCTTCCAAAGACATAACTCTGGTTGCAAGAGGATATAAGGAAGCGAATGAAAAAGGGAAGCAAAGAGATTAGTCTCCTATGAAGAAAGAGCAGTCAAAAGAGCCTTCAGGTTTGAAGAGAAGCAAGAAGAATGGCAAAGGCAAGGTCCTCTGCTCTTACTATGGAAGGGGATTTCATTCAGAAAGCTCCTGTATGAGAAGACAACTTGATGAAATGGCTCTTCTTTTGAAGAAACATAAAATTTATGTACTTGCTAGTGCAAGGAAGGATGACTTTGAAGAAGAAGAAGATGAAGAATACCAAAGGAAAGGCCATGCACTGAAGGCTTGCTGCACATCAGCACATGTCTTCCTCATTGATTCTGGAGCTTCCAACCATATGGCTGCATCCAGAGAATCATTCTCTGCTTTTCATTCCTTTAGTGGTCCTAGTATTCAGATGGGCAATAACAGTAAAGTCCAAACAAAAGGGAAAGGATCTATCAAGCTTGAACATGGAAGGTTCAAAGATGTGCTATTTGTTCCCTCCCTAGCTTCAAACCTGTTATCAATCTATCAGATGACCCATACTAGATCTCCAAATCGAGTGATATTTGGTCCTAAATCAGTGGAGATCATAGATATCTCTACTGGGATCATCATAGCAAAGGGTATTGCAAATCATGCTTCAAAAGAATATAAGTTCTCACATTTCATGCCTCCTTTAGAACCAGTTCACTCTCAGCAGCCACTTGCAAGGGAAAGTAAAATCATTGCATATACTTATTTTACAACTTCTACTAGTATTGCAGATCCATCTTTATCAGTTTATGAGATTGAGATTCAGGGTGACTCAGATCTAGATTTAGTCCCTACTTCCAAACTGGAAGCTAGGAAGATGACTGGAAACTCACCTGACACTCAGAAAGGAAAGACCCTTGCGCTATGCCATGCAATATTACCTCCTTCAGAGAGTGTTAGTCAAGCTAAAAGGCATGACCAATGACTCGAAAAGGAATTCTCAATATTTGAAGGCAATCTTCCAAACATTGGTCAGCTCAATTGGTACATGATGATAGTTGGACTTCAAATCAATATTCTAAAATACTTGGCACCCTTGATTTGGTCGATAAGGTCATCGATCCAAGGAATGGGATATAGATCTCAGACTATGATTTTGTTTAGATCCATGTAATCAATATAGAGTTTCCATGTTCCATATTTCTTCTACACCAAAACAATTGGGCTCTCACAAGATGAGGAGCTTGGATAGGTATGCCCCTTTTCGATTAATTATTGAATATGTCACTTGATTTTTTTTATTTTCTATGATGGAATGCTTGTATATCGTCGCATTAGGTATAGGGGCCTTGAGTATCAAATCAATTGAGTGCTTAACCTGGCAATGTAATGGCAATCGATAGGTGCAGTGAAGATGTTTCAATGTGCTTCCATGATCTTTTCCACTTGCTTCTAGTATGTTGAGTGTGGAGGAAGTGGACGTTGTCATGATGTTTCGTTATCCTCCATAGAAAATCATGAAGAAGAAAAATTTCCTAATCTGGGAGATTATCTTCCTGCACTGCTTAGTTGTGATGAGAGACACCGTAGTAGTGGGAACTACCTCTAGTATCTTGTAGAGTTGTTTTCCCAAAGTAATAATGGAACTACAAGGTTTAGATTCATACACAATTTGATGCTTCCACATATATGGTTTTCTTAAATGAATATCACAAACCTTAAGTGGGGAAACATCACACATTACCTCATCTTTGAAGAGATTGATGTCGTAAGGTAGGAGGCATCATTGACTAATGTGGATGTCCCATACTTGGATGAGCCACCCAATGTTGTAGGGTTCTAGGCATAGTGTTGTTGGCAAATTAAACCATTTGATAACCTCTATTGAAATTAGGTTCTTTTTTCCCTCCATTGTTAACAATGAAATGTAGTGGGGTTCCCTTTACCCACATTTGCGAGTGAAAAAGGCGATGACCTTCCTCCAGCTCCTCTAGATCATCAAGTTGGATCTTTGTGGTAGAAATGGTGACGTTGGGTTCTCAATCAATGATCTGATTCCTCTTGTAGCTCTAAATCAAAGTCATAACTAGGATTTGACTATGAATCTTTGATCTTGGCCACCAATGACCACTTTGAGTGACATTCATAAGTGTTGTGCTAGGTCCTGTTATGGAACTCACACAACTTCTCAATGTACTTATTTTTCTTTTTGTTACCCTTCTTTACTTGTGGCTTGGACTGGTTTTCCTAGGGATGGTTGTCCTTACTTTTCCATTAGTTCTGTTAGCTAGGGTTACCTTGGCCTTGCTTCTACGGTTGATTCACAGACCCAAAATCCTGCATATTCTTCTGATTAATGTTTTGCTCGATCTTGATAGCATATAAATAAGTGGTTTCCAATGACGAGATGTCTACAAACTCCATTTTGGTTTGGATGTACCTATGTATTCCCCCAAAGTATTTTAGAACCAAAATTTGCTCAAAGTCTTTGATACCTATCTTTGTGCACAAGGTATGGAAGGTATTTGTGAACTCTAGCATTATTTGGTCCCTCTCTTGGCGCAGTGTGGTCCATCTCAAGTACTAATCGTCATAGTTTCCCATAAGGTAATGATTTTCCTTAACAACATCTATAAAAGAAACCCAAGTGGGATGGGCCTCAAACATTCCAGACTCCTCTGTTAATTTTTTCTCATAATAGTTTTCCCATCATTTTTTTACATGCAGAATAAACTTAAGGAGCGCAAAGGTGATATTTCCCCTGTCGAAAAAATCATTAACAGAGAAATACTCTTCTATCAAACTCAACCATTTATTTAGGGCATCAACATCTATATGTCCTTGAAATAAATGGATATCAAAATTAACTTGTACCTTGAAGGGGGTGTCTCCTTTGAAGTGACTACTTAATGACCCCTTTAATTCTATGGCATCTGTTAAAGGATCTGGGAAAATTTTCTATCATCTCGTTCCTTTATCACATAAGGGATTCCTCAAGAAATATCTTGATAGGATACCCTTCTTCATAATCTCTCTTTTCCTCGGCCATGGGAGGCATTTTGGGACACTGAGGGAGGTCTCTCTCAAGCTCAATTAGTTCAATACCCAACTCTCGATATCCAAATCTTGTTGGGAACATGCATTTAGAGAAAAAAAAGAACAAATTTCCCTAATATGATTGATATGGATTTATGTGAGAATGAAATGAACGAGCATATATATAATAGCATACACATATATATTGCAAGGAACAAAACGATACAATAAACTCATATTCTATTAAATGAATGAAACATAACAAAAAAATAAAAGTAGCTATAATGGTGGTAGTTATATCTTTGAGAAGAGATGTATCGATTATTCTCATTCATCACAAGATGATTACAAAAGGAGGTTGTAGAGCCTTTTATAATAAAAATAAGGGAAAAACCCCTAAATATCAAAAACCTAACCCTAGGATATGAACCGTAAAATGGTTTGCAATCCCTGAGTTGGTTAGTTGAGGTGTCAACTTCTTGGGGGCATAACTTTTTCATTTTATCTTTGTTTAACGTGCTCAGTATCCCATTGGAAATGTCTAACTAAGAAGAACACATTTCGCTCGTTTAGTATTCCTTAACCCACGACTAAACAATGGTGTCACCAAAAAATGTTGTTTGGATCCTCAAAACGACCCCCAAATTTTTGGACATGAAAATCTATAAAAAAAACTACCAAACTAGAAAAATTGTTTTGAGCCAATGGAATAAGTGAGTGGCCACCGATATCCATCTAGATCAAACTCAAACCCATGCCTTATTTTCCCCAAGACAATAGCTATCTCAACTACCTTCCTCTTGGAAGCATTGAAATAATGGGTTGCATGAGTCAAACTGATATGATGGCTCCTCAGTCCTCTCTATTACACTTGGATCTCATCTATTAGTTTCATGGGTTCAATACCTCCCTTCGTAACCTTAGGATGATCATGCCCCATGCTCTTGTTTCCTTACATAGTCAGTTGTGTATTTATTTATTATTATCATGCACATGTACATCATATTTACATTGCTACACCACTTGACCAACATATAGTTCACTAACCATATACATTTGGGGAATCCATGGTAGCACCTTTGTCTTGAGATCCTCACCATGTTCCTTATAATTATCAATGATGTTACATCATTTGCATAATTTATGTCAATGATCAAAACTATGAACATTATAGGTACTCGAGGATCCCGATAACAAATGTGAAAAATTCCATGAGGTCTAAGAAATCACTTTCTATGAAGTCGTCACTTCCACTCCCAGTCTTATCCACCATCGAAGCCACCTCAGTCACCTTAGTTGCCTTCAAATTTGCACCAACTCTAACCATTGTTTTCATCATCGAGAAAACGCCTCATCATACTGTCCATCCTCAATACTTTGCTCATACTTCCCAAGCAAACCCACCTCTAGGATGTTTCATCTAGACTGTCGTCACTTGGTTTGCATGGAGTCTCATCATGATTGATATCATCCATGACCTCTTATGCCTACATTGGTGCAATATTTGCCTTGTCTCCAACATGCAGTGGATCTTCTTTTGAAGTGCACAACTGCTCGGTATTCTTCACCACTAAATTTTTTCAAAGCTCCAACATTTCCATCTTGCTTTCCAAACGATCAACACTCTTTGTCGCATAAATGTTCTCTCTACGTAATCCTTCATGTTGTCGTGTGGTCACATGGACTAATTGTGAGCATTTTAGTTGTCTCAACCAATTGCATGGAATACATCATAGGAATTAGCCCCAACATCCCTCTTGTCATCATTGGAAAACTCCAAGTCTCAATCTCAATCAATAACACCAAGATGCTCTTGAAGGGCACTAATATAGATTTGGCCAACTCCAGGAGGTCTTTCCCCAAGAAAACCGAATGGTCATCCAACGGAGCCACCACCAATTTCAATCTATCATACCAATTTCTAACCTTCATTGATGCTATATGAACTTCCCCAGCCACTAACTTCGTTGTTGAGTTCACCACTTTGAACGTGGACTTGCTACCCTTAGTCTTACTGTGAATGTTCATCATTGTTCTGCTGCTAATGAAACTATGGGTGGCATCGATGTCCACCATGCTACAACCTTCAACCCACTAATCATCACATTTACAAAGTAAAGACTCGACTTATCTCCATCCTTTGAATTGTCTTGACCTTTGGTCAACTTTCCTAGACTTTTCATCAAGGATCTAACTACCTCCAACACTTTAAATAAAGGTCGCTACACTTGGGATTCTCCCACAACTACTAGCATCATCTAGGTTGGTCACCCTTGAAATTCTCCCAAGTAGGTTTCCAACTTTACCTCCATTGGACAAGTCATTGCAAAGTGGTTTTCATCACAAAGGAAACAACATGTCTTGCTCAGCATCACAGATAGTCTCAATTGCATCTTCGTCTTCCTTTGGACGTCATTCACCATGTTGAGCGATCCCAATCTAGGCATCTCCCGAGTCTCCACTTGGTCTTCTAGCACCAATAACCTTTACACCCAATATCTTCTTTGCAAGCTCAATTTTCCAACCTTTTCCTCGCCTGCTAGGAACATCTGTCGCATCTCATAGTCCCGTTGTTCCAAGCTTTTCATCATGATTTTTATCGTGACTTTCTATGGCTCTTCCTCACCTTGCAGGCCATGTCACAACTCCTATCAAGTTAGATCGTGCATCCAAAAAGTGTCTGCAAGCCAATTGAAGCTAGACAACTCCCCAAACTGCATTGGGTGCACTTGCCAAGTTCCAGATGCACTTTTGTTGATGTGAGCCAAAAGTGGGTGAATTCATACCATCTTATGGATCTCCATTAAGAGCTTCCACCAATTCCTATTCACTGAAAGCAACGAGCCAGTATGGGTGCACTTTCCTTAGAGCACCATCCACTTATACCAGTACGTATCATTGGCACAATGCAACATGTTATTAGCGTGCTATTTCCCAATGCAAATATCCTAGGGAACTACCTCCCAATGCTTTTCTGAAATGAACCATAACACAAGCTCTTAACTTTTGATTAGGGACGTAGTTCGCCTCATGTTTCTCTTTACCAGGTGCCCTACTTCCTAGGCACCTTTCTTTCAGATCGCAATACTTCATGGGTGCCCTATTCCTTTCTAGGTGCATTGTTTCCCAACACAACTCCTGTTAACTCTACAAGTGTGCTCCCAAAACACTGCTTCAACTTTCAACAAACCCTTTTTGGCATGTCGTGGTGAAGAGCATGTTTGTATGCTTTGATACCACTTGCCAGGGGTCTATCAATGTAACCCAAAATTGAAGCTCTATTCCACCCATTAGGTTGTATGGCACTGCCCAAGGTTCCTTAGTAGTGGTGAGAGCATCTGAGTTTGGAAGCCTAGTAGACTACGTCACAAATGCACACAATTATAATTGTTTAAATTTTACACTAATAGTTAATTCTTTACACTTGCACTCATTAAAATATCCCACATAAATATAAAAAATTCCACATAAATAATCCCATTGGCGGTTGACAGAAATATCCACATAGAAATATCCCACATAAATAATCCATTGGCAGTTGACAGAAATAGATCATTCACCAATATTTGCTTGGTTGTTAAGTGTCCTTAACAAATGGAAGATTTCTATCCTCCAAATCTCTTTGCTTCTCTTTGAAGTATGAGCATGTGCCAAGCTAGGATACAATCCTTAGGGATTGAATGGTGTCGCAAATTCCTAACAATTATCTTTTAATCCCCTATTAACAAGAAATTATTAATCCTTCTATAGCCTACGATTTGAAGACCTTGAAAGAATGTCAAAGCCTCAACTTGATTATTGGCAACTTTCCCTAATCCCCACACAAACTTTACTTCATAGTTTCCTTTGAGATCAAATATGATCCCCTCATGCTTACCACCCCTTCTAATTATGGTCGTAGATGTGACGATTAATGTTTGGTCTTAAGGATGACAAGAGGGTGGACTTTGATCCACTTATGTGTGCACGAGAAGTGCAATGAAAGCCTCATACGTTCAATGACTATCTTTTGTTGTCGACATACCAACCTTAAGGGCCAAAGGTTATCATGGGAATTGAAACATAATCATCGATTAAAAATTCATCTTTTCTCACCAATGGATCCAACCTATAACATGGCTCAGACTTACTATCTCCCTTGAGCATCCCATACCACTCAAGAAGTATAGTCATTGCTCGGCACCACCATGTCTTTACTAGTTGGTCATGACCAATAACCGCTTGTATCATGTAGGTTACACCTCATCAACATGTCTTACCCAAACCCAAACAAGGCACACCTTATACTTGTCGAATATGAGTGTGTTTGTTTCACCATATGTAGTGTTCCAATGATCACCACCCAACTATAGGTAGCCTAATTACACCTTCCCCACGCCATCACAATGAAACAACCAACAATCGAATGTACAATGATTTTGTCACCCATCTAGTCTAATACATTATGTATAATGATGTTGTTACCTAGCTAGTCCATTACATCATGTCTCTCCCAAGCATGAGGCATTCACATACCCTTGGTTTGTACCTCTACACACTTGTCCTAGAATTGTTGACACATTATCCACACATTGCCAATCACATTGTCCTTCGGTGAAGCTTGAACCTTAGGGCTTCGTCGAGAGTCTACCCTCTTGCTAGACGATACATCATTGGCCCTCTTAGCCATGAGCTAATAATCATCCTAACCAACTCACAAATGATGCACACGAGCTAATCACCAAGGATAGCAAAATAATAAGAATAAGAAGAAAAAGTCAAGTAGGTTGCGTGGCCGACCATAAGGACCAATTTTTTTTTTGGCCATATGTGTATATATGTTTATATGAAGGTGTGGCGTTAGATTTTTGTATTTGTGACTACGATTGGAATCGCAACAACAGGGCCATTCGAGCAAATTTGGAACTCCAAATTGAACTGAGTTTTAAACTGTATACGAAGGGAGTTTTAAACTGTATACGAAGGGAGCAGGCAGAGGAAGAAAAAAATGTTTTTCTCTGGCAACCCGTCTCGTCAAAAAAAGGTGGATTTGGGTGGGCGGAGCTCCAGAGAGAGCGAGAGGCAGAGATATTTGCAACAGACTAAGCTTGCTCGCGAACAGCGCCAGAGGCTCCGTCAGCAGACTCTGAGTGCTTTAGTAATTCAGAAATGTTTTAGACGAGCAAGGGAAGCTTTAGCTGCCAAGTCAGTGATACGGAAAGA